>APFE030997165.1:65251-172439 GCA_000404065.3 Pinus taeda
GTGTAAAATGACTCATTAGACACTGAGATGATAATGAAAACCCTATGAATGATGATAGACTCAGCTGAATAGTGACATAGATTGGCATTTGCGCAACTTTGAAAAGAGTGAGAGCAAACCCTAGACCTAATGCCTAGTGACCAAATTTTGCTTGAAGACTCACTGAAATGACAAAATTTGACCTTGACACTTCAAAATCACTTTGTAAGAGCATATTTGATCATTGGAGGAAGGCTGGAAAGACTGAAACTAATAGAATATAGTTATAACATAAAGTTTTAACATTGGTGATACCCTGGACCATTCGAGATTTGATATCACATATGTTAATAACATTTAACATTAGAGTTTTGTTGTTGTATTATAGTTGCCCCACGCCAAATTTAGAGGCTTCGTTGGAGCGGCGTTAACAAAATTTGAGGGTTTGGCGGGCCGTCAGATATGGTGGTCTCCGCCAATCCTTTCCCACCATTACCACTTAACAAAAGCTTAAATATATATTTGTGCCCTTGTATTAATAAATCATATCATGGACTGATGGTAAGATTTTGGCTCGTCGACTCAGTGGTCGCGAGTTTGACCTACAACTCCTCTAATTGGTAGTTTGACTTGTTGGTGTGCCACCTACTGCCACATCCCATTCTCTCATGTTGCCACTTGTCCTACTCTGCCACTGCTACTTGGCCTGCTCTGGCCTCCCTTTTTTCCCTATTTGGATGAAACTTCATAACACATTTTCTCCCTCATACGAAGGCCATTTTGAAAACCGAACATACCATCAGAATCAACACGATGAGCTCTTTGACTTGGAATTGGTTTCAAGATAATATGGGACTATTGAATTTTGAGCATTTTGAGGATTATCCTGGATCATTCCTCTCCACTTGAAGCTTTTGGACCACCAAAAGTTTGCTTTTAAGAAGATATAAGGTGAGGCTATTGTTCCCTCACCCTTTCGATATCCATCCACCTTGCTTTGCTTGGATTCATGCCTTTGAGTGCCACTCGAAGATACTCTACATCTCCTCGTCTGGAAGTGCAGACCTTCCTATCCAAGATGGTATCTTCCTGTGACTCAGTCATACATTCAGGTGCAAAAGCATATATTGTAGGAATTTGAGCATTTTCCTCTTGATCCATAATCATTGGAGGTTCATACAATTTCACATTATCAACATTTACAACTGAATATATGTGCATGTATGGAGGAAAATTCAACCAGAATGCATTGTGCCCAATCTTTTCAATAAATTTAAAAGGACCATACCTTATAGGTTTTAACTTTTTACCTTCACCTTTCATCATTTCTTTTCTTATGTATAGCCATACTTAATCACCAACCTGAAAGTGATGATCCATCTGATGCTTGTCATGATGCATTTTGTACTTGGCCTAACTTTTCTCCAATTGATCCTGCATTACTTCATGAATCTTTTGGATTCTTTGAATGAACTTAATTGCTTTTGTAGCATCTCTATGTCCATCCTCCTTAGCTTCTTCACCAAACATAAAGTCCATTTGTGATTTTGGCAGGTACCCAAAACATGTTTTAAAAGGAGATCTACCAGTAGAAGAGTGCAAGGCCCAGTTGTAAGAATGTTGGACATAATGTAAGGATTCATCCCACAACTTAGGATGTTTGCTACAATAACCTCTAAGAAGATGTACCATTGTTTTGTTCACCACCTCTATTTTCCCACCGGTTTGTGGATGAAAATTTGTGCTCTTTTTCAACTTAGTGTCCATGAGTCCCCACAAAGTGGACCGAAACTCCCCCAGGAAATGAAAGTCCCAATTTGAAATTATCAAAGTAGGCAACCCAAAATGAACCCATAAATTTTGAAAAAACATCTGTGTAGACTGTTCAGCGGTAACTTGCTTTTTACATGGAACAAGAATACACATTTTTCTAAATCTATCAACCACCACATACACATAATCATGCCCTTTCCTAGACATTGGAATCCCTCCTACAAAATCCATAGATATACTTTCCCATGGCCGAGAAGCAACTGGAAGTGGCATATACAAACCTAACCTTTTTTTTTGTTTCGTTTGCTTGTTGAAAACATGACACAAACTTTGATGTATTTAGAAATTGCTTCATTCATCCGACGCCAATAGAAAACCCTTTGTAATTGTGTCATTGTCTTACCTACACCAAAATGCCCTGAAACACGAGAAGAATGTGCTTCCCTAATTACATGCACTCTTTCTCCTTGTGGCATGCCAAAACTGCCAAGATGGTACAATAACCTATCATGAACATGATAATTCACTTCTTCCACCTGAGCACCATGAGATAGTGATTCATATAGATCCTTAAAATCAGTATCTACTGCATATTGTTCTATATAACTTTCATGTTCTAAAGAACTATTTAACAGAATAACTGAAGCATTCGAAGAAGGTCTTGATAGCATATCAACTACTTTATTGGTGGTACCTTTCTTATATTTGATTACTAAATGAAATTGCTACAAAAACCCCATCCATATATAATGTCGAGATTGTTGCAACTTAGTTAGTAATGGAAGGTACTTAAGTGGTTGATTATCTATATGAACCATTGTTTCATTGTCCATTAGATAATGTTTCCATTTTTTAACACTTTCCACCAATGCATACAATTATTATCATAAGTTGGATAGTTAGCAACTGCTTTAGAAAATGTTTCTGAATGAAAATAAATAGGCTTTGATTTTTGTAATAATATTGCACCCATTGCATACCCACTAGCATTGGTTTCTATTTCAAATGGTTGTTGAAGGTCTGGTAAAGCCAAGATTGGTGCTATAACAATTTTATACTTTAAAGTATCAAATGATTTTAGTTGTTTTCCTCCCCACTGGAAGGAGAATTTAGAACTTGTTAAATCATGAAGTGGTGATGCAATAAAAGAGAAATGAGAAATAAACTTCCTCCAATATTGAACTACGCCCAAAAAACTTCTAACTTCCTTCACATTTTGAGGACTTGGCCACTTAATAATTACATCAATTTTAGTTGGATCTATTTTTAGCTTACCACCTCCAACTATGTTACCAAGATATACTAAGGAAGTTTTTCCAAATTCACATTTAGAGAGTTTGAGATACTTTTTCTCTTTTTGCAACACAACAAAAACTTGTTTAACGTGCTTTACGCATTCTTCCCAACTTGAACTGAAAATAAGAATATCATCCAAAAAAAACTATAACAAACTTATCAATAAAAGGACGAAAAACATCACTCATCACTCTCATAAAAGTTGTTGGAGCATTGCATAACCCAAACAGCATAACCAACCATTTAAAAAGCCCTTGTCTAGTCTTAAATGCAGTTTTCCATATATCATTCTCTGCAATATGAATCTAATGATAACCATTTCTTATATCTAGTTTTGTAAAGTAAACAACATTATTTAATTGATCAAGAAAATCCGTGTCTGGGAAGAGGATGCCTATTCTTAATGGTGATTTTATTTAAGGCTCTAAAATCAACACGCATTCTCCAAGTTGCATCTTTCTTTGGGACTAATGTGATTGGTGATCCACATGGAGAAGAACTAGGTCGAATAAATACTTTATCAACCAATTCCTGAATTTGTTTCTTAATCTCTCCATTTTCAATGACTCACATACAATACATGCCAATGTTCTGGAGAGGGGCATCAGATTGTAATTGAATCTCATGTTGTATTTATCGTTCTAGAGGTAAATATTTTGGTTCTTTAAATAGTTATTTATAAGAATCTATTATTTCAACCAATTTTTCCTTAAACTAAGAATCACATCCTTGAAAAGCATCATACTTATCTTTAGGTTGTTCTTTAACAATCATGAGAATATACTTTTTACTTGAATTTATTAGCCTTTTCATTTGACTAACATTGATTAAATCCACGTTTGTCTTAATTATGTGTGCCCTGACAATGTATTCAATTCCATCTTTAAAGAGATGATACGTATTCTCCTTTCTATGAAATATGGCATCTCTATCATAAAGATACACGCTACCCAACACAATTCCACATATATCCAAAGGAATCACATCTAGCTCAACTTCATTAAAAAATTTAGTTGTAATTGCAAATCTTAATCGACATTGTTTTGTGAATTGCATCTAAGTATTTTCTTCAACTGTCTGAAAGGGTATGGTTTTGGAAGCTTTTTAGTTTCCAATCAGAATTTCCTTACTAGTTCCTTAGAAATTAGATTTTCTTGTGATCCACTGTCGAATAATGTGTATATCTTAGTGTGCTTGGATATCATCCTTATGTGAAAAAAATCAACTCTCTTGTTTTCTTCAATCACACTATTATCTTTTGAAGAAGATACAGAACAAGTATAATTAGAGCTAGTTTCAAAAGGAATACTTGTCGAACCCATAGCAGTGATCTTCTTTTCATCACCGGAGTCAGATCCCAAATATTGTTGTACTGCATCATTACATTTCATTTCACCCTTCTTCTTAAGGAACTTCTTTGGTTTAAGTTCAGGATGAAGCTTCCAACATTTGGAGTCTTCATGTCCAACCCTCTGACAATGAGTAAAAGTAGGCCTTTCTCCGTCTTTCTTAGTCGTTGCCAATTTCTTCCCTTTCAACTTACTCTTTCCCTTGCCTTCTTTGGAATCTTTGTTCTATGAATGCTTAAATGATTTCTTTTAAAAGTTTGACTGAAAAGATCTTCCACCCAATTCAATATGAATGGCTCGTACACACACTTCATCAAAGTCAGTTGGATTAAACATAAGAAATGTATGTCACAAATGGGAATGCAAACTTCCAATATACTTAAACAAAGTTTCCCGTGTGCCTAATGGAACATTAAGTGCTAATTCATTTTTCCTAAATTCCTGTGTAAATTCTTGCACACTCTATCCTTACCTTGCCTTAAATGCTACCAATCCATTACACCCTATTGCATATATCCTAAAGGATAGAATTGATTTCGAAGAGCTTTAACAAACTTAGATCATGAAGAGATAATTTTACGTTTTTACTTCAAATCTGATTGAGTTTCACTTTCCCACCAAATCAAAGTTGTTCCCCCCATTCTAAGTGTAGCTAACTGAATTTTTGCAGATTCATCAACAACATTTTGAATTCTACAATACACCTCAATTTGCTATATCCAGTTATCTAGCTTTTTAGGATTCATTTCACCATCATATATTGGCAACTCAAACTTAACATTAAGCTTCAAAAAATGAGATTTATGTGGTTTCTTTTGTGAGTCTAAATCTGAACTTGAATGATAACAGAACAAAGAAGAAGAAGATGAAGATGGAGGAGAAGGAGGCCCATTACCATCAACTTTTTCCTTTCCCTTTTTCTCTTTCGTGCCTTTAGAAGATGAAGTTGCATCTATAGTCTTCTTGTCTTCATAAATTTCTGCAATCATCCTTTGCATATTAAGGAACATTTATTGAAATTGCTCCTCGCCAACGACCTTTTGTTTCAAGAGCTTCTCCTTCATTTGGTTCTCCCATATTCAACTTTTGAGAGACTTTCCTTTTTCCAATCTCTAGATTTATCTTCTCAAGTTTCTGTTCTCCACGTCGCAACCTGGATCTAGTCAACATTCAAAATGGAAAATATCCTGCTTATACATGATCAACCTTGCTCTGCTACCAAAATATGATCCAAAAAACAGCAAAATTGACTATTTGCTCAATTTCTTCAAATATTAACTAAGGTTGTTTTTTTAAGTGAATTAATAAGGAAAATGAATTTTTATGTGCCTTAAACTTAAAACTTGAAATTTGAAATCAACCATAAACAATAGAAATAAAAAACAAACACAACAAATTTGATGATGGAGTTCATCCCTCCTGGACTACATCTTTGTGTCTGCTTCAAATGGGGATCTGATGTATAGAAAATGCTCACAAGTCTCTTTACATCAAAATTCACCATTTTAGAATCTTCCCACGGGCATCATGGATATTGTAAACTAATAGGCTTCAGCCTCAACTTTCAAACACAACTTTCATATTACAAAAAGGCCCAATATTTGCTGAGATATGCCTTAAAAGGCATTTATAGACACTGTCCAAAACAATTACAGAGTCATTACCTTATATCTCCCTGTTGACGGCGTTGGACCTGCCAACATGTCAAGGGATCTCCCCAGTAAGAAGTCCCAATTAGAAATCATACCGTTTGGTGTAGGAGTCCCAGCAGTGGGTCGTACCGTAACGCCTTGACCGTGATTTCACACAGAGGCAAGTAATATAACTCTGTTGGTAGCAAGGGTGTGACATATGCAGTGAGCCAAGGAAAGTGCATGAAAGGTTCTAAAACATGGGGGTTGGGATGAGTGTGCCCCTTAGAAACCTGTGATAGCACAGAGTTAAGAAGAGAACACACGAGCAAGGATGCATCACAACATGGAAGGCAAGTTAGGTAGCAATCCAAAGTGATGGTTAAACCAGCAACACATTTCAGGAAGATTCATACATACATACACAGAAATAGCTATACATGCATGCATAAGCAAACAAATACATATATCATTTAGAGTAAATGGATAGTTGAAATATAATGCAACATATGCATGAAATGTGTTGGCTCTTGTTATTTAAGAAGTGTAAGTTCCAGTCATACAATACATCCATGTCCAACCTCTAGTTCCGACAGCGAAACGCTACAGCCACAACCGCCTACTCCTCCAAAGAGATGTACTAGCTCTGCACAGTGGAGAAGCCAAGGCTCATTACAATATTGTCCAAGCTCTCTCTAAGATAGTCCTATCTGTAGCTTGGCTTACCAAAAGCCTTTACAATGAGTTATGAGGGAATATTTATAGCAAAGGGTGGGGTGACCCTTGACATTCCCCTTTGTGACACTTCATCTACCCTCATGACTCTTCATCTACTCTATGATTGTTACATCCAACTATTGAAACTTGAGCTTACACTTGACAAGATGTTACATTACAATGCACATGTACCCATGTGAGACAAAATGGCTTGAGCAAGCCATGCAAGGCATCACTATGACTCGGACAACCATGGGAAGTCCAACTCTTCAACATCCTCGTGATGATCAACAGTAGCGTACTGATGCCAAGATTGATAGTCAGCGATGATGTCCGTGTACTCCAAGGTGACATCTTTCTGGAACCTGGCTCTTGCCTCCATAACATCTAGGTACACTACTAAGGCTCCTCGATCCAACTTGCCTAAAAGCATGCGCATCATTGTCTTAAATGCGGCCGGACCAGCAACATACTTGTTCATGGTGTCTGCACTGATTAGAAATTCTGGGTTGGTGGATATGTGCATCAACTTGTCAAAGTACGAGTCAAACTCTAGTCGAACCTGTGCCTTTGTCTTCGCCTAGGTGAGAGTCCCAATAGATGGGATCGCATGTGCGTGCACCACAACATCCATAGTCTTGAATACTCATGCATGGGAAGCCTGTAGACTAGTGATGAGCTGCAGGAGCTCTTCATAGTTTCAGATCTGACTCCGGATGCGTTCCTTCAGCTCGACTGCTCTGGGCTTCATCATCTTAGGCAAGTGAAGCGGGGCTCCCTCATATCTCATGGTCCATTGTGGCTGCCATCCATTGAGATGGACGACTGCCTTATGCAAGGTACCAAACTTGGAATACAATCCCCACATAACTGTGTCAAGGGACAGTACTTCATCTAGTATTTCCTTCTTTAATTCTGCTCAGGCGGACGTTGTCACCAACTCTCCTCCTTGATTGGCCGTCTGTAGCTCCTTAGCCATTCACTCATTCTCAACTATTAGAAAGCAAACAGTTGAGCTAGTGGCTTCAACATATGATCTGGTGGCATCGGCCAAGGCCACTGGATGTTTGCGCACATCAGACACGATCACTCTTTCCTCAAACTGCGCAGGAGATGTATGATCTTCCCGAGTTGACACTCTGCGAGATTGCACAACTCTATGTTGAGAGTCATCGAATGAGATGTTGTGCATATCTCCTTCCAACTGATCTCCAAGGATCTCAGTGTCTCCTTGGTCGCTTGGGACTTACTCATCTTCTGGATGTGGTGAATCTGGTGGGTTGACCTCTTGGTGGTGAGGCATGAGGTTGAGGTCCTGCTCTAACTCTTTATGTTCCATGTTTGTATCCATATGCTCAAGTGCTCGCTCTATCTCCTAAGCGAAGTCCTACTCTTGCGATGCTTCACCTTATTTTCCTGATGCCAGCTATTCTAATGAGTCCACTACCTGTATGGGCGTTGTTTCATCCATGTTCACATGTTGTGTCCCCTATTGTACTTGTTTTTGTTGCACTTCCCTCTCCTATTTGTGCAGCTCCTGTTCCTTTTGGAGTGGCTCCTTCAACTCATGCAACTCCTTCTTTGTTTGCTCCATTCTCCGCTTCTCTCTTTGCCTTTACCTGTTTCACTTGTCGCATTGTTTCCGCCTTGCCTCTATGGCCAAAGTTTCGTTCTCCACAAGTGGATATGCTTGTAACTTATAGCTTCGCTCTTCCTCCATGTGATCGACAATCATTCTCTTGCCCTTGTCGTACACTGGTATGTTCACCTTTATTGTTGTTGCTACTTATGGTGCTCTCCGGGATGCTGCTTCATGTTGCTTCGCTAACCATTCCACAGCAAAGCCGACCTGTTCATTGGGTCTGGAGAAACTGTAGCAATATCTGCATGGGTCCTCCTCCACCCAATGAAATGCCCCGTGGATCCATTTGAACTGTACTCTCGTGCAATGATCTTTCACAAGACAATGTGGGTCATACGGATTGTAACTTTGGAGGTCGAATGGATACTTCTTCATATGCTCTTCTTTGACATCCGCATGCTTGAAACTCCAGATCTCGTATAATACAATGCGCGGCAAAAGAGCAGGCCAAGGTGCCTTCTTCTTCCAGTGCAGCCTAGTTGTCAATCCTGCTAAGATGTGATATGTTACTTCATGCATGACGAGCACGTCCAAGGAAAACTTCGTTAGGACATGCGGAGGCTTCTCCGCACTGTACATCCATATGAAGGTGTCGGACGGTGAGGCATACCAAACAACAATGTCTATCAGTGCCTCCATTGTTGCCTCCGACATGCAGGGTGGATCCTCTTCGAATATCATCTTGTAAACTGAGGTAACAAAATGATCGGACAATCGTGTGATAACTACTCCGAAGCTGCATTCGGACAACATCTTACAATAAGTGTTCACAACAGTCTTTGTCGGTGACCATGCCCACTTCAAGCTTGAGAAATCCAGTCGGGCAAGGACTGCATCCAAGATGTAGGAAGACATGTATATTTCTGCTTACATACCTTTGGGTGGTTGTCGAGCCCTTGTTACCTGTTCCTTCAGCTAATGAGCCAACATGTCGGACCAGTTGCATGGTTTTCCCTCTCTAACAATTTGGTCCAGCGTAATCACCCTACTCTTCAGGAAGGTTTTCGTGCTTTCTTGGCCATACAGTCGACATGCAAAGACGACCAAGTATTGATACGCATTACGCAGTATCTTCGTCTTGTAGATATGGTTGGGTGTCATCCTGAATCTAGTCGACTCCTTTACCTAGTTCTTCAGAATGTCTCTAGAGTTGGCATTGTTGTTGGGTAAGTTGAAGGGAGTCTCCATGATAGTTACAGGCTCCGACATTTGATACATATCATCATAATCTTGTGCCTTGAAGGTTGCAATCTTCGTCCCACTGACACTGCTCAAGGTCATGATCTTGGGGTCAGTGTGTGAGACAATCCAATGTATCATGTCTGCGCATGGGAACATGGGGTATCTGCATGCAATCTGGTACAAGCCGAACTTGTGGATGTTCACGTATACCTGGAGGTCTTCGAGATCTTCCCCAAATGTGCATACAAATGCATCATTTACCTCTTGTCATTCCAGCTTAATTTCCTTATCTAGAATCAGCTTGATATCTTCATAGACCGGTAGACTTGCGGACACTCTCTCAACCATTGCTCCAGTTGTGCTTCCATAAGTGTCCTTTGATCTTACTCTCTTAGAGGCCATTGATCCTAAACTTTCAAGAGGTGGATGAACACTTGCTAGATCTAGAGATAAAGCGACATGCATGGCAAGAAATCTGTCAACGAAAACCAAAGAAAATTGGAGGAACGGCAAAACACATACCTAGGGAAAGGTTGGAAAGGATTATGCAATTTGTTTTGGGAAGTTGGGTGACTGGCCGCCAGAATTGCGAAAAAGGCAGTCTAGGCTATCCAGGAGGCATGACTAGCTACTGGAATTGCACAATTCTCAATCCAGGCTGACAACTGACTGCTAGAATTGCACAATGCACAATTTCAGCTAACAATGCCTGCAGGCTCAGTCACTACATTGCACAATTTTCTAGGCCAGCAGTCACTATCCCTTAGAATTGTGCAAAACAAGCTTGGGGAATAATTGTTGGGTAGAAATGCACATTTCCTTAGGGGAAGACAAAGCCTTCCCTCTTAGGATTGTGCAATGATGTCTTGGTGAGGCAGAGTCCAGGCCAAGGCTGCCCAGACCCGCCGACGGAAACTGAAAGCAAATGTGAAAGTGAATGCATGGTGATACTGAGTGTAAGCATAAGCAAATGATCATGAATGCAAACAATGAATGAAAGATTTAGAAAACGGAACAACATGCATGTGGATGAAGTGAGTCGCTGAATCGGCGACTGTTCGTGCAAAACAGTTTCATGCATGCGACAGCAGTGAGATAGTAACGAAAACTGAAGTGGTGCTAGTACAAGCTAGTATGCATGCAAACAACAGCAAGTGTTCATAGAAATCAAGCAAACAACACTCATACAAGCAAAAACACAAAAAGCGATAGAAATGTTGTAAAAGACAAGTTGAGACCACTTACCCGTGAATAGTTGCGCTCGATGTGTTGAAGAATCCTAGATGTGATGTGGGATGTCAAAGCTCCAAGATTGATGTGAAGAAATGAGCTTTGAAGCGTCAAATAAATAAGTTTGAAGCTCATAATGCGCATGCCACAAATCTATAAAAAAGAGACACTTGGAGGAAAGATTCTAAAACGATCTTTGCATGTAACCTTCAGCTGCTAAAAATATCTCCCTAAAATATAGGGATTCTTTTTGCATGTTTCTTTTTCTATTCTGATAAAAAGTAGCCCATGCATGCAAGTCAAGTTTTCTTGGTCTCAGGTGGAACTGGTCAAACCAACTACACATGCAAGAGCCTGCTCAACTGCTGGGAGAAAATGTGCATTTCTGGAAGGAAGCTAGGCTGGTTGCTTAGGATATTTGCGCAATTTTTGGGCAGAGTAGCTGACTGCTACCCAGGATTTTACAATTCCTGGGCTGAGCAGCCCTGTTGGGAGGAATTGCACAAATATTTGGATGAAGGTTCACTAGCAGAATTGCGCAATTTTGGAGCCCAACAGGCTGCTAGACTGAATTGCGCAATTTCTAGAGGGAAGGTTGGTTTCCCTCTAGAATTGCGCAATATCTTGGAGGAGCTGCTTAGCCTACATCTGTACTAAGTCTAGAGAAACAGCCGATGAGGGGAATGCATCAAGATTTGATAGACAGGTTGTCCTTCTGCAAGAAAAACACTGAAACTTGTGTACTTGACGAAGCAAGACATGTTGCTGTGAGGTTGGTAGGGAGGCTCTAAAATGAAGCTAAGGAAAAATTTTGGAGGGTGGTTGTAGCCGCTACAACACATGGCAACACACTAGTAGAACTCTAGTTCTTTGAATGGACCTTGTTCGTGAGAACCAAGTCTAACACCTCCGAAAGTATTGTTCAATTCTTAGTTCATCTTAGTTTCGCACTAGCCTGATTGTAAGATGTAGTATCTGCCAAGCTCTTGGTCAATTGACACACATTTCAAGCCAATTCAACACAGTTTCTTCGATTGGGATTGAGGAGTATATTGGTGCACAAGCATTATAATCGTCAGAGTCTTAGTTTCATCTCTAGTGTTGCTTCCCTGCTAGTAGGCCTGAACAATACCCCGACAGAGTCACGCAATAACACAAGCATCACTCTGCTTCTAGTGAGCCTCGTTAGTACCTCGCCGAAGTTACTTGTATCACCTCTCTACACAGGAAGCCTTTCTCTTATTTCACCTTATTCATTTTTCATTTTTGAAATTTTTCACTTTTTATTTTTTTCAACTTTTTTCATAATTGTGCATAGCACTTATTCATTTCAGAGGCGGAAGATGGATCCCGACTTATTGAGAGCAGAAGAGGTTGTTCCTTCAGAGAAGTATTTTACCATATACCTTTGACGTTCTTGTTAAGGTTTTCCCCCTCACCTTACTCAAATTGACTGAGTTGACAAGGGTTAACCCAAAAACAACCAACTAGAGTAGGTAACACTAGTTAGCGCACAAGCATTGTGTTTTCACCAAGGTTCACTTCGAACAATACGTATTTTCCTTCGACGTATCATGGACTCAAGGTAACAAGTTCATCATACAGAGGCAGGATGATAGATAACCAAGTAGTGATATCAGTACAAGACCTCTTATACTTTACCAACTTGTCTCAAGAGTCATACATGGTTTCAAATGAAACTAACCTACGAACAACAAGCAAATAACAACAAATCAAAGCAGAAGCAGAAGAAAATGTGAAAGAAAAGTAAGAAAACAAGCAAGAAAACAAACAAAAGAAGTAGGTAAGCAAACAAGCATGCAAGAAAACAAACTGAAACAAAAAACTACTCCTACTCCTAAGCTAATAGTGCATGGGCTTAATCACGTGAAGTAATATTTCCAATGCAGCCACCGATGCATTGGTTGACCCATGTTGGTGAAGGATTGGTCCGCAAGCAACCCAGTTGTGTGAACCAACAAACAAGAAAGATATAACAATTAATACAAACACACTTCATGTTCAAAAGTGTCCACGGGACATAAGTGAGTGCAAGTGCATGACATGTGGTCCATGGACTTGTAACGGTGTTGTGTGACCGTGCATGCAACTTTGAAGCATATGCATACTCTTGACTATGACATGCAAGCAAACGAAAGGAAAAAAGACAAATTGCATCGTGCACGTGTGCTTGCAATGTAAGATTCCTCCAATTCATGAGCGATGGGATCATGCAGTTCGAGTGGAGGAAGCATGATCTATGTGTGAGATTGATCTTAAATGCATACAGATGAGTGACGAGGAGACTCGAGTGATTGAACAATTTCCTGATCGAATGTGAAAGTAACCCTAAGAGAGCGAGGGCCTGACATAACCATCAGCTCGAGATGAAGTGCCTCAATAGTCTTGGGTGTTTCGACTTCATCATCAGATAGATCATCATAAACCAGTGGCTTTGAAAAATCGACTATGATATAATCATGATAGTGATCGAATATGGGATTAAATGTATCACGACAGCCATAATCAGAAAACTCAATGATTTCTTCGGCATCCTCATGATCTGATGAATCAAATAGAGGGGTAGATGAGAAGTGAACAAATTCATCCTCTGTGTTTCCGGAAAAGGCAGATGAAAGATCGAGTGGATTTTGAATGAATGACTTATCATCTCCATTGTCAGATGATGGAATGACATCCGGTGTGTTCTGCAAGTGATCAACAATGGGTGCATCCATGGATGGAGATACACATGTGAAATCATGGATGGTAGGTTCAGCAAATATGTCAGGAAAGAACGGACGAGGCTCGGACAGAAGGGAGTAATCCTTCGTCAAGTGTTGATGCTCAAGATCCCAGTCATACTCTTAATGAATGATAGTGCATGTTGGTTGTGCAACACCAACTCCGTCAGTGGCTTGTTCCTCATTCACAATAAGTGTAGTCTGGAATGGAAGAACACAAGACAGTATCATCTGGAGGATTAGCCGAGTAAGAAGATGGAGGTTTTGGAACAAAATACATAAGAAAACTCGATGGACTCACAACCAAATCTGCGTGAAAATTAAGTGAAGTGATGTTGGGAGAATGTGATAGCTGAAAAGATGTGTGAGCATGATCTCTCGCATCACTCTACAGTGGTGGAGTTGTTTGATGAGGGGACAGTGGACAGTCACTTGTGAAAGTGACCGTATCTATCTGTGATTGCATAGCTCCATCACTAAATATTACTAAGCAAGGCTTGATTTCAAACTTCTTCTTGGGATGAGAAAATTTCTTAACACAATACTAGAATTGGTCCCAAAGATAGAAAATTTTCATCTGGCTCTTCGGAGCTTGAAGATGCAAATCACAAAAGCATTGCCAAAAATCCATAGGTGATTCATGTAGAGCCTTTCGTTGTAGTAACAGTTTTTGGTCAAGATGGTCTCGATCAAAATGATAGAAAGTGTCTTCAATGAGATCACAGAAGTGCTCAAGTGAGTGCACGCTGTCAGCCAGTAGGTTACACAGCCATTGATGTGGAGATTCGTGAAGTGTGTATGCAAGCAACAAACTGGCTTGTTCGTCAAAACATCCATCTTCCTCATCAAGCATGGGAAGAAAGTCATGCAACAACTCAAGCCAAGCCACTTCGCCTTGACCATCATACGTGTAAGTGGACAAGTGATCGAAAAACTCCCTTGTGATGGTAACAGATTCGGCATTCGAAAAACATCTCGGAGGGAGAAGAGTGCAAGAATTCGTGATAGATATGCAAAGGTTAACAATAGGATGATAGGACACAGCTTGTCATTTGGCCCTCCTTCTAGCGCTAGAAATGTTGATGGTGCTAGACCCACGAACATGTTAGGGGATCTCCCTAATAAGAAGTCCCAATCAGACCTCAGACCATTTGGTGTAGGAGTCCCAGCAGTGGGTCGTATAGTAATGCCTTGACCGCAATTTCTCACAAAGGCAAGTAAGATAACTTTGTTGGTATAAAGGGTGTGACTATGTAGTGAGCCAAGTAAGGTGCATGAGAGGTTCTAACACATGGGGGTTGAGATGAGTGTGCCCCTTGGAAAGTTATGATAGCATGGAGTTAAGAAGGGAACACATGAACAAGGATGCATCACAACATGGAAGCCAAGTTAGCTAGAAATCCAAAGTGATGGTTAAACTAACAACACATTTCAGGAAGATTCATACATACATACACAGTAATAGTTATACATGCATGCGTAATCAAACAAATACATATATCATTTAAAGTAAACAGATAGTTGAAATACAATGCAACATATGCATGAAATGTGTCGGCTCTTGTTATATTAAGAAGTGTAAGTTCCAGTCATACAATACATGCATGAACCACTAGTTCCGACAGCAGAATGTTATAGCCACAACCACCTGCTCCTCCAAAGAGATATACTAGCTCTGCATAGTGGAGAAGCCAAGGCTCATTACGATACTATCCAAGCTCTCTCTAAGATAGTCCTATTGGAAGCTTGGCTGACCAAAAGCCTTTACAATGAGTTATGAGGGGCTATTTATAGCAAAGGATGGGGTGACCCTTAACATTCCCCTTTTTGACAATTCATCTACTCTCATGACTCTTCATCTACTCTATGACTATTACATCCAACTACTTGAGCTTACACCTGACAAGATGTTACATTTCAATGCACATGTACCCATGTGAGACAAAATGGCTTGAGAAAGACATGCAAGACATCACTATGACTTGGACAACCGTAGGAAGTCCAACTCTTCAACATCCTCGCAATGATCAACAGTAGCATACTGATGCCAAGAACAGTAGTCCACGTTGGTGTCCGTGTACTCCAAAATGACATCTTTCTAGAACCTGACTCTTGCCTCCATAGAATCTGCGTACACTGCTCGAGCTCCTTTATCCAACTCGCCTGAAAGCATGTGCATCATTGTCTTCAATGCAGTCGAGCTAGCAACATACTTTTGCATTGTGTCTGTACTGATTGGCAAGTTTGGCTGGTGGATATGCATATTAACTCGTCAAAGTATGAGTCAAGCTCTAGTCAGACCTATGCCTTTGTCTTCACCTGGGTGAGAGTCCCAATAGATGGGATCACATGTGCATGCACCACAACAACCATAGTCTTGAATACTCGTGTATGGGAAGCCTGTAGACTGGTGATGAGTTGTGGGAGCTCTTCATAGTTCCGGATTTGACTCCAGATACGTGCCTTCAGCTCGATCGCTCTAGGCTTCATCATCTTAGGTAAGTGAAGCGAGGCTCCCTTGTATCTCATTGTCCATGTTTGCATGTAATCAGTGGTAGCATGCATGTTCGACAAGATATTTGGTCTTCTAGCACATCGCGGCTGCCATCCGTTGAGATGAACAATTGCCTTATGCAGGGTACCAAACTTGGAATACAATGCCTGCATAACTGTGTCAAGGGACAATACTTCATCTAGTATTTCCTTCTTCAGTTCTGCTTGGGCGGACACTGTCACCAACTCTCCTCCTTGCTTGGTCTATTATAGCTCCTTAGCCATTCGCTCATTCTTAGCTATCAGAAAGCGAACACTTCAGCTAGTGGCTTCGACATATGCTCTAGTGGCATCAGATAAGGCTATTAGATGTTTGTTCACGTCACACACGATCACTCGTTCCTCATACTTCACAAAAAATTTATGATCTTCCGGAGTTGACACTATGAGATTGCACAACTCTATGTTGAGACTCCTCGAATGAGATGTTGTGCATCTCTCCTTCCGGCTGATCTCCAAGGATCTTAGTGTCCCCTTGGTCGCTTAGGACTTTCTCATCTTCTAGATGTGGTGAAGATGGTGGGTCGACCTCTTGGTGGTGAGACATGAGGTCGATGTCCTGCTCTAACTCCTGTTGCTCCATGTCCGTATCCATATGTTCAAGCGCTCGCTCTATCTCCTGAGTGAAGTCCTGCTCCTGCGATATTTTACCTTGTTTGTCTGATGCCAACTGTTCTGATGAGTCCACTACCTATACGAGTGTTGTTTCATCTCTCTTCACATGTTGCGCCCCCTGCTGTACCTATTGTTGTTGTGCTTCCCTCTCGAGTTTGTGCAGCTCCTGCTCCTTTCGGAGTCGCTCCTTCAACTCATGCAACTCGTTCTTTGTTTCCTCCATTCTTTGCTTCTCTCTCTGCCCTTGCATGTTTCACTTGTCGCGTTGTTGCCTCTTTTCCTCTATGGCCAAAGTAGCTTTCTCAGCAAGTGGATCTGCTCGAAACTTGCAGCTTTTCTCTTCCTCCATGCAATTGAAAAACCTTCTCTTGCCATTGTCGCGCACTGGTATGTTCACCTCTACTGTTGTTGCCACTTTTGGTGCTCTCCGAGACGCTACTTCACGTTGCTTCACTAACCATTCCACAGTGAAGCCGACCTGTTCATTGAGTCTAGAGAAATTGTAGCAATATCTCCATGGGTCCTCCTCCACCCAATGAAATTCCTCGTGGATCTAGTTGAACTTTACTCTCATGTAGTGATCTTTCACAAGATAATGTGGGTCATACAGATTCTAACTTCAGAGGTCGAATGGATACTTCTTCATCTGATCTGCTTCGACATCTGCATGCTTGAAACTCTAGATCTTGTATAACCCGATGCACAGCGGAAGAGCGGGCCAAGGTGCCTTCTTCTTCCGGTGCAGCCTAACTGTCAATCCTGCCAAGATGTGATATGCTAGTTCTTGCAAGATGAGCACATCCAAGGAAAATTTCTGTAGAACAAGCGGAGGCTTCTCTGCACTATACATCCATATGAAGGTGTCGAACGGTGAGGCATACCAATCAGCTATGTCTATCAGTGCCTCCATTGTTGCCTTCAACATGCAGGGTGGATCATGTTCAAATATCATCTTGTAAATTGGGGTAACAAAATGATCGAACAACTGTGTGATAACTCCTTTGGAGTTGCATTCAGACAACATCTTACAATAAGTGTTCACAGCAGTCTCTGTTGGTGACCATGCCCACTTCAAGCCCTGCAACTCTTGTCAGGCACAGACTGCATCCAAGATGTAGGCGAACATGTAGATTTCTGCTTGCATACATTTGGGTGGTTGTCGAGCCCTAGTTACCTGTTCCTTCAGCTAATGAGACAAAATGCCAAACCAATTGCATGGTTTTCCCTCTCTGACCAGTTGGTTTAGTGCAATCACCCAACTCTGTGGGAAGTTTTTTGTGCTTTCTTAGTCATACAGTCAACATGCAAAGATGAACAAGTATTGATGCACCTTCTGTAGTATCTTCGTCTTGTAGATCTGGTTGGGTGTCATCCTGAATCTAACCGGATCCTTTACCCAGTTCTTCAGAATGTCTCTGGAGTTGGCATTGTTGCTAGGTAAGCTAAAGGGAGTATCCATGATAGTTATGGGCCCCGACATCTAATACATCTCATCATAATCCCGTGCCCTAAAGGTTGCAATCTTCATCCCATTGACATTGCTCAAGGTCAGTGTGTGAGACGATCTAGTGTATCATGTCCGCGCATGGGAACACAGGGTATCTGCATGCAACCCGATACAGGCCAGAATTATGGATGTTCATGTATACCTGGCAGTCTGCGAGGTCTTCCCCAAATGTGCCTGCAAATGCATCATTGACCTCTTGTCATTTTAGCTTGATGTCCTTTTCTAGAATCAGCTTGGTATCTTCATAGATCGATAGAATTGCGGACACTCGCTCAACATCTACTTCAGTTGCGCTTCTGTCAGTGTCCTTTGATCCTTCTCTCTTAGAGGTCGTTGATCTTAAACTTTCAAGAGGAGGAAGAACACCTGCTAGATCTAGAGATAAAATGACATGCATGGTAAGAAATCTGTCAGCGAAAACCAAAGAAATTGGAGGAACAACATAACACATACCTGGGGAAAGACTAGCAAGGATTGCACAATTTCTTTTGGGGGGTTGGGTGACCAGCTTCCATAACTGCACAAAAGGTAGTCTGGGTTGTCTGGGAGGCATGACTGGCTACTGGAATTTCACAATGCGCAATCTAGGCTGACTATTGACTGCTGGAATTGCGCAATTTTAGCTGGCAATGGTTGTAGGCTCAATGACTGCATTGTACAATTTTTTGGGCCAGTAGTCACTATCCCTCAAAATTGCACAAAGCAGGCCTGGGAAACAGCTGCTTAATAGAAATGCACATTTCCTGAGGGGAAGATAGAGCCTTCCCTCTCAGGATTGTGCAATGTTGTCTTGGTGAGGCAGCATCCGGGCCAAGGCTTCCCAGACCCGCCGATGGGAAACTGAAAGAAAATGTGAAATTGAATGCATGGAGATACTGAGTGTAAGAATAATAAAATGATCATGCATGCAAACAATGAATGAAAGATTCAAAAAATGGAACAACATGCATGTGGGTGAAGCGAGTTACTGAATCAGTGATTGTTCATGTAAAACAATTTGCGATAGCAGTGAGATAGTAACGAAAGCTGAAACAGTGCTAGTACAAGCTAGTATGCATATAAACAACAGTAAGACTTCAAAGAAATCAAGCAAACAACACTCATACAAGTGAAAACACAAAAAGTGACAGAAATGTTGTAAAAGACAAGTTGAGACCACATACCCGTGAATAGTTGCGCTGGATGTGTCGAAGAGTCATGGATGTGCTGTGGGATGCCAGAGCTCCAAGATCGATGTGAATAAATGAGCTTTGAAGCATCAAATAAATAAGTTTGAAGCTCATGATGGGCATGAACAAATCTAGGAAAAAGCGACATTTGGAGGAAATATTTTAAAACAATCTTTGCATGTAACCTCCAGCTGCTAAAAATAGATCCCTAAAATATAGGGATGTTTTTTGCATGTTGCTTTTTCTATTCCGGGAAAAAGCAGCCCATGCATGCAAGTCAAGCTTTCTTGATCCTGGGTGGAATTGGTCAAACCAACTGCACATGCAAGAGCCTACTCAACTGCCAGGAGAAAATGTGCATTTCTAGAAGGGAGTTGGGCTGGCTGCCCAGGAGATTTGCGCAATTTCCAGGCAGAGTAGCTAATTACTGCCCAGGATTGCCCAATTCCTTGGCCGAGCAGCCCTGCTAGGAGGAATTGCGCAATTTTCTAGATGAAGCTTGACTGGAAAAATTACGCAATTCTGGAGCCCAGCAGGCTGTGAGACTGAACTGCACAATTTTTGGCAGGAAGGCTGGTTGCCCTCCAGAATTGCGCAATTTATTAGGGGAGTTTCTCAGCCTGCAGTTGGACCAAGTCCGAAGAAACAGCCAATGAGGGGAACGCATCAAGCTTTGATAGACATGTCTTTCTGCAAAAAAACCATTGAAGCTTGTGTACTTGACGAAGCAAGACATGTTGATGTGAAAGGTTGGTATGGAGGCTCCAAAACAAAGCTAAGGCAAAATTTTGGAGGTTGGTTGTAGCCGCTACGACACTCCTTGGCCATGGCGCATTGGTATAGTCTTTTATAACTCCACAGGAAGGTCTTGGGGTCAAACCCATGGGCCTCCCGGGATTTGATTGGTATTACATAGCAATAATTTGAGTTTGGCGCAACTATATATATTATATATAGTATCAAAACTATATCATATAGTTTTACATTGATTATCATACCTGCGCCATGGTATAAAATTGGAATTTGGTTAAAAAAATAAACAAGAAGATATACATATGACTCTCCCCATGGCATATAACTATAACATAAAGTTTTAATATTGGCGATACCTTGCGCCATCCAAGGTTTGGTATCACATATGTTAATAATGTTTAATGTATTTTGGTTGTTGTATTATAGTTGTCCCATGCCAAGTTTAGAGGCTCTGTTAGAGTGGCGTTAACATAATCCGAGGATATGGCGAGCTCCGCCAACCCTTTCCCACCATTACCACTTAACTAAATCTTAAATATATATTTTTGCCCTTGTATTAATAAATCATGTTGTGGTTTGTTTGTAAGATTTTGGGTTGTCGACCCTATGGTCGCAAATTTGACCCATGACTCCTTCGCTTGGTAGTTTGACTTGTGGGTGTGCCACCTACTGCCACGTGCCCTGCTCTCATGTTTCCACTTGCCCTGCTCTGGCACTGCCACTTGGGCTACTTTGGTGCTGCCACTTGGCCTTCTCTAGCTCTGCCACTTGGCCTACTCTAGCCTCCCATTTTTGCATGTTTGGACAAAACTTAAGAACGCATTTTCTCCCTTATACGGAAGCCATTTTGAAAACCTAAAATACCACCGGAATCAGTACAATGAGCTCTTCGACTTGGGCTAATTTCATGATCATATGAGACTATTGAATTTTGAGCATTTTGAGGATTCTCATAAATCAATGAACTAGAGGTCGAACTCTTATAGAAGAAGTATCCACTAAATTATACAACTAGTAGAGAGGTTTATCTCATTAAGTAGACATCTAAGGGGGTTATGTTGAAAAATCAAATCCAATATAGTTTATTATGTAACGTCAAAACTTCTTAGTATAAAATATAAGGTTCAAGCACTTATTTTCAATCTCAAAATATTTTACCTTATGGGGACTATTTTGTGACTAGTATATTATATTATGGTTAATTCTATTCTCATCGTTCTGGAAAAACATCTCTGCTAGTAAGGTCTAAGTGACTAAGGTGTATATAGTGAGTAATCATAAAAAGGAAGTGAAAGGAGACGAGGAGAAACCAACATTTATTTGAGATCCATTCAATTACTACCATCCAGGTAAGGGAGGTGTCCTTATTGAGAAGGGCCTTAAAATACCAAGAATGGTAAGGGAAATCGGCTAGGAAGTGTTGGATTTCCTCAATTTTCCTTAGGAAAGAGTTTTTCTCATAAAAAAGGGAGGTGACATGTATCAAAATGGATGGATCTTATCTAATTTAATCTCAATGCATTGATAGGAAATGATGACCCACAAAGCTTGCCACCTTTGATCCCCAAAATGCACTTCTTGGAGTTTAGCCTAACATGTAATTTGCAAACGTAACCAAAATGTGTGTGAAGATATCAAGTGTTGTCACAATGAGCTAAAAATTACCCAATGAGTTCACAAACATATGATTCATTGATCCTATTTATAATATCATGGAGTATGAGGATCATGGCACACTAATAAGTGAACCGCACATTGTTAAAGGCAACGCATGTTTCTGTAGCAAAATCCTTGTCACAAAGTGGTGAAGGTGTCTTTAGTTGATTTTTTTCAACAATGTGTACTTGGTTATAGCCAACAAATTAACCCATGAGAGACATCATCTAAAACCTAATAGTGGCTTCAATAATGAAGGTGATGAAAGGAAGAGGGGAATATTACTTAGGACACATGGCATAGATATCTTGAAAGTCAACATAGATGCATATAACCACAATATTTTAAATCATGGAGATAGTGTTGGACATCTAATAAGAATAGTCAATGTTGCGAATGAAATCCATGCCTAGGAGCTTGCAAATCTCAACTTTGACTTTGTTGGTAGTATTAGGATTCATGACCTACTGATGATGGTGAATAAGGATAGCATCATCACATGTCATAATGTTATGGATGAGAATGGAGGCAACCACTATTTCCTTATCATTTGATTTCCAAATAAACAAGTCAACATATTTGTGGAGAATTGTAGAGAAGGAAGATATCTCCTAATTAGATAGAGAGGAAACAAAGAAGAGCTACTTTTGGCACTCATCAATCTACATGTTTTATATTAACTACCTCATCAAAGAGAATGGGTTTTCCCTCTTTGAAGCAACAAGGAGTAGGAGAAAGGGGTTCTTCATGCTAGACTTGGAAGATCACATCATATGATGGCAGAAGAGGACAACCTTGGTGAGGAATTTCGATGAAAGGTGAGAGGCTTGAGATCCAAGAGGGGGGTGTCATCCATGGATAGCTAAGATCTCAAGGATGGTATAATATTTTTAAATGATGAGAATCAAATATGAAGAAACCATCTTGTGTCTCAAAATGCTAGGTGATAATGGGTCCTTCTCAAAATTAATCAAAATGTGTTTGATGCACATGAGGATAAGTAAACCTTTCATGGAAAAACTTAACATTGACTGGTGATTTTCCAATGCATTGACTTATGGAGAAAAGGATCTTATAAGATGATGAAGAAACCTCAGTAAGCCCTTTGAGATCTCGAAAAAGGATGTAGATCCCATTGGACAAAGTATGTCTTCCCCAAATGATGGTAGAGAATCTCACATTGGATGATGTGGGGGATAGCTAGGATGGAATTATTGTTTGGACACTCTATAATTCCTTATCAAACAAAACTATAAGGGAGTGAATCATTTAAGGTTTGAGCATGAGATCGTGCATGAGGAAATGAATTGATTTTTCCTCTTATCCATGAAACCCATGAAAAACCAAACTGGTTGGGAAGAGATTAGATGATCCCAAGGCTTAACAAGTCTCAAGGAGAATAGTGTTTAAGGGAATCACGTGGGTCCAAAATGACCAACTTCAATATCACATTATTGGCATATTTTTGAATGAAAAATAGGGAGACAATAATCTACTTTCATATATAAGGTTTAGGGAGAACTAACATATCAAAGAATAAGAGGGGTGGGGGGTCTTAGGTTTTGTATTAGCGTAAGGATCACATCTTGAAGGAAATCCAACAACTAGTTTCGCTAAACAAGATAGCATTGTAGAACATCCATCATAAACATTCCCGCATTATGATAAGAGAGGACATATGTTATGGAGTAATATTAAAATCTAGGTAGGATAAATATATACACACAAGGATTCTTAATGATGCTAGGTTGGAACTAGCAACTTATTCTTTGCCAATATTGAGGGAAATAACCTTTGCCCCAATGCTAAATGGGCATTATGACTAAAAGGAAACCCAAATTTTTATAAGCATGAGTAAGGATAGGAAAAATAATAATATATATGGTGGTCCATAACCCAATACAAGGGATGCAAAGGAAAAGATAATGGATTTGAAGCACAAGAGTAGTGAGGTGAAGGAAGGGAAAAAAAGAGGAGAGTGTTCACTCAAAAGAGGGAAGGGGTGATTGGAACTCCCTAGTGAGTTACCAAAATGAGGTGAATGAATAGATTCATGACATTACATGTAGATTGAAGTAGGGATTGAAGACCACCATACCGCACACATAATACTAAAGAGGGGAAAAGAGAGAGTGGAGTCACCGTTCCATTCTAGGAAAAAATGAGAAACCTTGGGATGAAGAAGAGAAGACCAAAAAGAGAAGGAGAGCCATTAGGCTATCTAGGGTTTTATATATTGAGTATTTTATCCCATGGTGGTAGATTATTAAATTATTTCACATAGGTTTCATATAAAGTTTTACCAAAAAAATTATAAAGTTATCAATTTAGGTTTAATTTACAGCTAGTTCCTTTGATGAGCTAGAAATACTAATTCTAAGAAGACAAACAAAAGTATGTGAGGAATTGTTGTAGTGAAAACTCAACATCCCAATTTTTTACTTATTTATTTCAAATAATGGGGACCCTTTCCATAAAATTTTGGCTAAATCATCATTTTTTTTTTTTTTTTTTAGTTAAGTGTCCTACAATTTTTCCATTTTTTTTGGATTTCTATTTTTATTGTTTCATTGAATTTGACTTTTCGCTAGCTTTTCATCGATACTTGTTTCATCTCATTTGGTTACACGGTTTGCAAATGGTGCTCATCCGAAGTTCGATAATTTTTAACGCCTGGGTTAAAAATGCACAAAATGTATATTATTTCATTTTTGTAAATAAATTAGTAATTCGTTATAAATATGAATTCCTAGTTAATTTGTTCATTTTTCACTAAAAATTCTACAAAATCTCCCAACCAAATTGTAGAACAATTAAAATTATGTGTTTTCGGGATCTCGATAATCAATTCAAATTCCTAATTTTAAAAGAAATTACGAGACCCAAAATCTCAAAATTGCAAAGAGGTTGTAGTTCATTTTGTAGGATTTTTAATTATCACAGTGATTGTAGTTTATAATGGAGGAGTTCCACTCCAAGTGTGCCCAACTTCAACTCACCTCCTCCCTTCCTTTACAAAAGTCCCAATGAAAAAATCCCGATAAAAAGTCCCAATATCCGATATTTGAAAAGTCTCGATATCTGATAAAACTCCTGATAAAATTTTCCCGATATTAAAAGTTCCGATATCGGAATATCGGACATCAGATATTTTTATTTGTCACATTTTAAAACTTACAATATTAATCAAGTTCTGATATCCGATATATTATGCGTGAGGTTATTTTGTTTTAAAGTATGGTCGCCTCCCACCGTCTCGCCTCCGTCACATGGCCCTCCTTATATCTCCCATGCACCTCCCTTCACCTTATATTATATAAAGCCCCTCCTCTTTTGATATTCTATCCATGGAATGGATCCAAAGCCACTTTCTTTTTAGTCGATCCATGGAATGGATCTCATAGCCACTTGAGATTTCTTAGATGGAATTTTTATTATTATTATTATTATATTAATATTTAATTATAATATTTTAATATTTTAATTATAAATTAATTAATTTAATATAACATAATTAAACTTAAATTAATAGTTTATTTTTATAATTTTTAAATTAAAAATTGTTTTAATTGTATATAATTAATTTGTAGTTGAGTAAATTTTATGGATTTTGATGGGCAAAAGGATGGAGCTCTGCTTTGAAGCACCTCAAGGTTTAGTCTAGGGTTACGGTTATCACTTTGTTGTCTCTATTGTTGCACCTGCCATCAACCTGCAGAGTGACACTATCACCGTGACAGCTTGCGGTACGCTGCATTACCTCATCACCAGTTGTTACCCTAGACCTTGTTTATGTCTGCGGCTTATCAGAATGGAGATTGATGTTGTCGATTATTCGATTGGCCTGAATCCCTGCAAGCCTATCTGGTCAAACCCTCATGCAACGCCAAAAGTGTCGAACTCTGGACCACCACGCATGCCTTCTCCACTGTGGACAAGACCGCCATCTGTTAGTGCGAATCCTAGACCCTTCGTGCCCTACCAACCATTCTTTGTTGCCTCCCCGGGGCTTAATTTCCATCCACTCTCACCTGGCACCCTCTATACTGTGGTCTCTTACATTACCCCCTCCCCATATTTCGATACCCTATCGCATGATGCATCCATGCAACCTTCCTCGTCCGCCCATCCATCTTCGTTAGAGTTTACACAAGCTGGTGGTTTCCCCACCCATCCTCTAAATCTTGCCATCCTCTCTAACCCTACCTCTGTTCATGGGTGGTCTACTATCCCTTCAGGCTGTTTTGACATCCCAATCGTCAATCCTTGGAACAACACTATCTCCCCGCAGGCAGACTCACAAGGCATAGGGGACCCCTTCCGGGACCATCCGACGACACCTTGGTCTGGCAAGGCAAAGAAGAACAAGTGTGTCAAGGCATCGCGCAAGGAACTCTCTCTCTATTTTGGGGAAGGTGTCACTATAGTTGAAGTGGTGGACACAGCGAATAGGGTATTGGTGAGTCGTGTTAGAGGCGGAACATATTCAACATCGTGTCTCCGCCTCTAGGTTATGGAAATATGGGGAAATTTGCTTAAGGAAATTCCAATTATCACTACTTTGGCACAAGTCTGGTTCGCTCTCAGTTTCCACAGGGAGGAATACACCGAATGGATACTATCCTGTTTTTGGCATATCGAAATGGTTCTTGTTCTTCTCAAGAGATGGAGCCCTCTCTTCGATCTAGAGATATAGAAATTAGGAGCTGGACCGATTTGGGTACGCCTACCTGGGCTTCCATTGCATTTCTGGTCAAAGGATATATTTACTCGCATTGGTAATGCCCTGGGCACCTATTTGGATCATGACAAGTGTTATACCTCATCTGGCAATAAATCACTGGCTCGTTTATCCTGGTTCATCTTGATACCAAGGAGGAACTGGAAGAGAAGATCACACTTCATTGGAAGTATTTCACCCGTATACAAGTTCTAAATTATTAAGGGGTTCCCTTTAGATGCAAAAGGTGTCATAAGGTTGGGTATATGTTCAAAGATTGCTCACTAGTATCTTTGGCATCATCACCTGCTAAAAGCCAAGATACTTCACATCCTAAGGCATCTCCGGTGGGTGATCAGACTCCTCACTCTACCCGACCGATGGCCACGGATGGGGTTTCTACATTGCTGACCATTTATGTTTCTCTGCAGCCTCCATCTCTGCCTATGACGAGATCTCGAGCTGCTGTTGCGGCCGCTCTATCCTTGGGTACTCTTTCTCCTCTCCTCTCCTCTATTTCTTTATCATACATTGCACAACAATTACATGTTGCATTTGCATCGATTGCATGCATGTCAACTTCCCTCCTCACATGCCCATTAGACCTACCTAACTCCATTTTCTCCACTGCCCCTCCTTTGGTTACTAGTGTAGCCACCATCTCATCCTCGAAGCCCTCCACTTCGTCTCGTCTCTCTCATCCATATAACCTCCATTCTTGGGTACCTCTTCCACCTAAGCCTTTTGGGATTGGTCTCATCCCCCCTCCTAAATTGACCAAGATCCCTCGGGCGCATCCATCAATGATCTCGAGAGCTATTATCCTTGTTGGGGCAGATGTGGCCCTGGGTAGACAATCCACTATTGACAGGGTTCTTAGAGAAAAAAACACCCTCCCCCGATCTCATCCATGAAGTGGTTGTCCTTCAACTGCAGAGGGTTGGCTAGCCCAGCTAAAAACTAGCCCTCAAGATTTCTGGATTCAGAGATGATTGACAACATATTTTTACAAGAAACACTTGGGAAGGCAGATCAGGTCACCCAGATCGTGCACTCTATGAATCTTGGTTGGTGTTTTCATGCCCTTGATGTCAATGGTTGATCTAGGGGAATATCCCTTAGTATAAATACCCGCTCTATCAATCTCATCACTACCTGGGGGGGTGTTGGATTTATTGGCATGGATATATACTCTTCGGAGATGGCTAGGGAATTTTGAATTATCAATGTCTATGCACCCTATCTCAATAGGGTAGATTTTTGGAACCGTTTTATGCATTTAACCCTTACTAACTCCAATAATCTTATTATGGGAGGGGATCTCAACTTCACGATTGGTCATGCATAATATTGGGGACATAATACTTAGCTAGATCCCCTATCTGATTATATGGAGCAACTGTTGAATCTACACCAAATGATTGATGTTCCCATGAACTAAAAGCAACTGACCTAGCATAATAGAAGGATAGGAGAAGTTGCTCTGGGCCGGATATTTGATTGTTTTCTCATCAAGGAGAACTTGCTGGGCACCGTGACAAACTACCGACAATGGGTAGGATCTGGGGGTATCTCTCCCCCATCTATCTGGAATTAGCATACCCCTTTCAAAAACTCAGAGCACCTTTGATATTCAACTCAACCTGGTTGATGGACCCTGATTATGATAAATTGGTCATTGATTATTGGAGAACTCACCCTCCCTCCCTAGGGCAGACTTTGGCAGAAGGATTTTGTCGAAACCTCATTGAAATTAAAATCCTATCCATCCAATGGGCAAAAACCAAATGTGATCGGGATGATCAGAGACTCTGCACTATTGAGGATAAGCTTGTTGATCTACTGGACGAGCGGGGATGGGTTTCATCACAGTAGAAGCTAAATATACTCTCACTAATCTTGAGGCTCGTAGGTCTAAAATACTTAAGGATCGATAGAAACCTGGAAATTCAGAAGCAGATCCATTTGGTTGAAGGCGGGAGATGATAATACTAAATTTTTCCACAATTTTTCTAACGGGATATGAGCATGTAATACTATTTGGAAGATGCCTACTGACCAGATGGATGGTTAGTTGAATTCTATCTGGCCTTTTTTTAGACTATAGGAATGGACCTTCTTAAGGTCATGGAGGAATTCCAAATTTCTGATCGCATGTATGAGGCAATCTATTCCACCTTCATTGCCCTTATTCCCAAGGTAGATTCTTCTCAAACTTTCAATGACTTTCGGCCATCTCCCTCTGCAACTGTCTATACAAATTTATTTCCAAAATCATTGTCAATCGTATCAAGCATATCGTCTCTGCCAATATCTCTTCTGAACAATTTTCCATCCTACACAACTGACAGATTCATGAAGTCATCGGTACTACTCAGGAAGCTCTCCATTCCATCAAATTGAAACATCTGAAGGGATCCATCCTCAACATTTACCTATCCAAGGCTTTTGATCTGTTCAATTGGCTTTATCTAAGAATGCTTCTCACTCATTTAGATTTCCCTCACACTTTCATCCAATGGATCATGTGTTGTATTTCCTCTATATCTTTCAGTGTTCTTATTAATGGACCTGCCTCCAGTTTCTTCCATGCAGAGAGGGGCCTCAGACAAGGGTGCCCACTCTCTCCTCTACTTTTTTTGCTTGTTGTGGAAGGCTTAAGCAAACTAATTTTGCATGAAAGAAGAGAAGGGTACCTACAGGGACTCAAAATCACTGACCAGTGTACAGTATCTCATCTTTTATTCGTAGATGACGTGCTTATCTTCCTAAATGGTGGTATCTGGGACTTCTCCACTTTCCATGATATCATGTTACTTTTCAGAGCTGCCACTAGGATGGAAATACATAGGACAAAGTCAAACATTACTTTATCTACATGTTCTCTACAGGAAACTCACTTTGCATGTCTGAAATTTCCTTTTCAAAGTCACCTTTTGGAATATGAACTTAAATACCTAGGGTTCTTAATCAAATCCCATGGGTACAAAATAGCGGACTGGATCTGGCTGCTGGCTAAGGTGGAAAAAAGACTTCTAAACTAGAATCATCGATTCTTATCCAAAGTAGGGAGGTTGGTTCTTATTGAATCTATATTGGAAGCCACTCTGGTATACTAGATGTCCTTAGCATTGATTTCTCAAGGTATACTTTCTAGAATCCAAAAAATCTGCTTCAAATTCCTATGGAATGGTCAGAAGGAGAGGAAGTCGTTCACCTGGGTGAGAAGGATTCATATTGCATTGCCCAAGAAATGGGGAGGATGGGGCCTAAAATATGTTCCAACCTTTGCACATGCACTAGTTTCCAAATTGGGATGGCAAGAGAGTGTTGGAAACAGGCAACAAGTCCTTTGGAAATAAACATAGATCCAACAATTCAGTTGACAACTCTTCATAAAAACTGGGATAAAAGCTATCCATATACAAAGAAAAAAAAGGCAACAATAAACAGGATATGGAAATGTCTCCCTTCAATCCTGTGCTAGCAAATTTTGTTAGCCCGAAACAAATGAATTTTCAAATAACAAAAGCCAAATCTAGGCAAGATCCTAGCAAAAACTTGGAGCCAAGTTGCAGAGATAACAAGTACAAATGGAATCTCAAAAATGGACTAGAACAATTTACAATAAGAAGAGAAAGACCGGTATAGCAAAGCAATGTTAGGAAACAAAGAAAAAGCAGAAGTTATAGCAAAAATAAAGAATTTCACACAAACAGGAAATGGAAATTAAGCTTGGAGGATAAAGAATTTGCACAATGGATAAAAGAATAGAAGAGACACATTTTTTTTTTTTTATGGAGCTGCAAAAAATAACCAGGTAAAGCAGGGGCAGGTGGAGTTATTCTAGATCCAAATGGAAACAAAATAATAACCTATGAGTGGAGCCTCGGAGAAATGACAAACAACAGGGCTGAAGCATACAACCTTCTCCTAAGCACAAGTCTTTTAAACAAAAATGCAATCAAGGACCCTATAATAATAGGGGACTCAGCTATCACAGTAGCTACTCTGGATGCCAAAAGGGACTTCAAAAGCATAGCCATCAACAAAATCTATCAAAGAATCAGAACACGTTTTGAAATTCTGGGAAATATAACCTTAAAGCATGTCCTGAGAAATGAAAACAAGGACGTTGATAGCCATGCCAACAAAGCAATTGACAGACTAGTTGGGATTGTCAAAGAGAATATTGAAGTCTATGAAGAAAGTATACCATGACCCCCTCACCCCGTATGAGGATCGAGAAAGTATACCATGACCCAAGTGCACCTGCGCAGGCTCCCAGGCGACCCCAGACAGTTTGGTAATCAACAGCAGCAGGTCTCTCCTCAACAGAGACCAATAAATCAGAAACAGAAACCACAAAACAACGAAGAAATGCCGCAAAGCAAGAGTATGGAGACAGATGAAGAATCATCGCACATGAATCATTGGATCTCGGCAATCAACGGACAAGGATTGACTTCAATAGTAGTGGAAGAGGAACTCGGAGAAACCATCGCAGTCGTCGATGGTGGCAGATCTATGGCCATCAGGCGCTATTAGGCTTGAGATTTAGTCAAAGAGAAAAGGCGAGATTTTAAGCAAGAATGGTATTTCAGGATGAGATTAAGTGGTAAGCGGTTTCAGGAGGGAACCTCCCGATTCCACTCACAGATGGACACGTAGAAAGAGGGTGGAGTGAGTATACCGCTTTATCGGCCAGGTATTCTCCAAGCACTTTGTTCACACAAAATCCCTACCTACTGTTGGATCCATCGTGAGTGGATCGACAGTGGTGGTCTGGCGTCCAAGTTGTTTGATCGGCGAACGGAGGTGTCCATCCGATCTAACGGAGGAATTTCTACGGTGGAGATTGAGCCTAATAAGGCACATTTTGAAAATCGCGCCAAGGCTTTGGATAAGCGGAAATTGCTATTCCCGTGTGTTTGTGTTTATTCCTACTTTACGAGGATAAAGGTTTATGGTTAAGTTCGCTTTACCCAAAGTTAAGTGCGGGTTTGGTTTCCGCACGAGGCTCAAGGAGTTCAATTCAAAGTTTGGAAAGATTTTCCCACAGCTCAAATTCACGACACCAACACTTTAGTTTTTGAAGTTTATGGACTCAGGGCGGCAAAAGAAGTTGCGGGGACTGCGATCCCAATCTGCGCTCTAGTTTTGAACATGCCCTCCTTTGATTGTACAAGGAACTAGCTTCCTTTTCCTTTTTTTTCTATTTTACAATATATAAAAAGTAACCGACTGTTAAAAAAAAAAAAAACAACAACAACAACAACAACAACAACAAAAACAAAACAAAACCCTCTCTAATGATTCATATGTGTTTACCCATTTGCTGATTTTCTCATAGCCTTGCTTTAGAGTCATAACTTCATATTCTAATGTTTCAAAATGCTTTTTCTTTTCTTGAATTTGTTTTCTTAAGATATTTGTTCTTCTATTGGTTGTTTTCAATTCCATTCTTAATATGTTAATTTCCTCAATCAAACTACTTTCTTTTATTTCCAGATCTTTCTTTGCATTCCCAAGTTTCTCATTTTCTTCCAATGTTTTCATTAAGTCTTATACTTCTCAACTATATGATTCACTTGACTAATCTTCGAGAGCCATAAGTACTTGATAATTTTTAGAATCTGAATTTTCTTGATCATCATATGTGCTTTGACTATCTTCATTAGAATAAAAACTTTTCTTGCTATCAAAACTTCTTCTAACATTCCTCTTTGGCACATTCTTCTCTTTCTCACGATTACCTTTATAAGGAAATTTAGCAGCATAATGACCTACTATTCCATAGGAAATCACTTAAAAAGAAGCTTAAATTTGAACCTGCCTATAATGTCCCCTAATAATAATATTAAAATACAAGTAAATAAATAATAAACAATAAACAAAAGATAATAATGGTAAATAAATAGTAAAAATAAAGAAAATATAATAATAGTAAATAAATAATAGAGAAAATTACAAAAATAATAAATAATGAAAAAAATATGATAAAATAAATAAATAAAACATGAAATAATAAATTGAAGTTATAAATAAATATATATAAAAGTAAACTATAAAAATAGTAAAAATAAGTAAAGTTAACAAAAAGTAGAAATGAATAAAATAAGAAGAGTGAGTTTAAGTAAATATTTTGTTAAGTAGTTATCCTCATTTCCACTACTATCTAGAATAAATTAGAAGTGTATGATAATAATGATTCTATGTAAAGGAGTTAATAATATTGTTTTAAAGTTCATAAAACATAAAACAGATTTTACATAGATAAAAAAAGGGATTTATAGTGAATAAATTATGGTTTTTGTTTTGTTATTATACATATGCAACTAAGCAATCTTGGTTTTTAAAATTGTCCAGTTTTGTAATGGAACTCAAAATCAAATATGGATTTATAAAGGTAATTTTTTTTAAATAAAGAAAGGGAAGTAGATGAATTATATTCAGTGAAGGTAGAAAACATGGTCAACTAATAAAAATGTTGTTCTTACAATGCATTTATATTAAGAGATTTAATTGTAAATTGAGATGCGTGGTGCTCAAAAGTTAGACTTCCAAGGTTGATATATGTATATAAAATTTAAGGTATAAAGTTGTTGTAAATTTAGCAATAATGATGTGATTTGAAAATGAAAATATAGTTTTGATATGATATTATAATATGAGGTTATGTGGTTCCAATTATGTGATGTTATGATATCTCCTTAATGTTATAATTTATGATGATATTTCATGGTGAGAAACATGTGGTAATTACATGCAAATTTTATGACATGCTGAGCATGTAGTTTTTTATTGTTCAAAATTTTGTGATAATGATGTGGTATACGCATGATGGATATGGTATGCATGATGTCACATATGAATTATTTTTATGATGTTATGATTATAGCTAATGCATTAGTTACATGCTAAGATGTGGTGATTGAAAGTGTTATGTGGGATTTATGACTACGGACATAAATATCTCCCCTAGGTTTGACCTAGAAAAACAAAAAAAACAAAAGAACCCAATGTTTTCCTTAAAGTTAATAGATGAAGGGATGAAATCTACTTGGGGTTTGTCGTATGTTTTGCTCCTTCTTTGGTTTGAATACTCCAATCCTAGCTCAAGTTGCCAAAATTAGAACCTCCACAACCAGACAACACAAGCCAAGAAACTATGAGATCTATGTAGCACCATTTATCTACTTTATTCAACAAATCAACATGGTATTGAAATATATGAAATAACGACATCACATATAGGAAAACAAAAGAACTCTTTGTATTGATATAAATGGAGTGAGTTACAACCATAAATAGGATTGATCTTGTAGAAGAGCTCCTCCGAGTTGTTGACTTTTCCTTCCTTTGTCACAAAGTGCACCTCTAATCACCCTAAATGCATGAAAATGTAACTATCACACTAGCAGCATAAGGGTAGAATCACTATCCAAAAGCCAACCCCTTGCATATGGAAGGTTGTAAATATATAGAGTAGTGAGGTAAGTTGGGTGTTCTTATCCTTTTACCAATCTTGGGATTGAGATCCACTCTTGATGGGAGGAGGAGATCTAAGGATAAGGGATGGAAACTTCAAGGTAGGATAGGATGGGATTCGAAAGTTTTATCTGAGATAAATGGTTACAACAGATTCTGGAAGCTTTTGGAAATGGACGCTTCGATATTCTCTCTCTTTTTCTCGAATTTCTAGAATGACCACAGGTGCAAAGGGGAGCAACCTACAAGTGATCAACACATGCCACAATCGAGCAACTCGTAGGTGAACGTATTCCAATAAGAGGCCAGGGTGCGTTGGTCCTAAACCTGGCTCAAATCATGTCGTTTAGGGCAGAAACTCTGGGGAATGAGAGAGTCATGCATAAGGATTTGTGCAATGATGATGTAAAGGAGGAAAAACATGTGAATGATCCATTTTAGAGGTCGATTGATCAAATGAGACAAAATAGCCTATAATAGAGTCCCCCCTAAAGCATAGAGTTAGAGATGATGACTGATGACTAAAGGGCTTTACCTTGTGATAAGTCGGGATCAAGAACAATTGGTGAGATTGTCTCTTGTTACAATGCATTTACATCATGACATATTTTTGCTGAGGGAGGCATACCCATACTCAACACGTAAGCAAACATTACATGCCTAATGATCAAAACACATGTCCACTGATGACTGATAGTGGACCCATGACTGGATGATTTCCAGTATGATCATAGCCATTATACATAGTAATCTTGTATAATCAAGAAATTGTAGCCCGAATGGTGGAAACTAGATCTAGGGTCTTCTACCTTGTTCACACGACCAACCAACGTACGAGTTTAACCATGTGAATTAATGAGATGAAGTCAAACATGGTAGACACCATCTGATTATTGACCAATGGTGTAAGTTGTTAACAGTCATGAGAGAAACCATTGATGATGTTAATGGCTCTTAAGGTATTCAAATACAATTTGTATGGTGTGAATAAATGAGTTGATGTCAAACACCACACATAATCTTTTCGTCAAAGGCCAATGATGTAAACATGTCGTCAAGAGCGAGGAAACTTGACATTGATGTATGCAAGTACCAAGGTACCGACATGTGTTTCTAAGTTAACTTCTTGGATGATGTGTTTATGTCCACAGGAAGCAGCCCGTCGTAGGAGGGCCTTGATGTATCCCTCATCAACGACATGAAACATGTATGATGATTGAGATAGAATAATCAGAATGATGCTAATGTGGAACTAGATTAGAAAAGGCAAACATGGAATCAAGGCTTGAGAGTATTGCAACAAATATAAGTTGAATGCCTTCTCTTGAACATACCGACGACACCAAAATGGAGTTGGCAACATTGACCCAAAACCGAAATTAAGGTTTTGTGAAGGTATGATGAACCGAAAAATGGACATATTACCCAACCCAATGGCCACAAATATGAAGTGGAAGAGTGTTATGTTCAAGAGGGACTCACTTCCATTAACAAATTGAGTACTCTGTTTTCTCAATTTCCCCAACCATACCGGTCAATACCTCTTTATTTTTTAACAAGCTCGAGGAGGATAACATATGCTTGATCTATAATTCCATCCTTCGGATGAATCCCTCTAAGTATATTTAACAAACCCCAGGAAGGAGTGCTTCGGCCCCTTCATGATCGACGATTCCATCGTTGTTTGATGTTTTTACGAGTCCAACGAGGGTGAAAACTTGAATTATTTTTCATGTTTAGAGAGTTTGAAAAAGAGGGGAAAAATAAATCTCCAAACATTCGTTTTCGTACGCAGTCCCTTAGGTCTGAAAAGGCATAAAACAATACCCAAAAGAACCTCTTGCCATGTTCGACTAAGGTATTCCTTTTTCGTAGTTAGTCTATCTCACTCTAGAAAAGGGTTAAACTTATACTAAGTAGACGTCTTTTCATTTTAAATATTTACGAGTTTTAAAAGACAAGTGCTCGATAATCTTTTCATGTTTTGGGAGTCTGAAAGGAGCTAAAATAGATATCCAAGGGGTTCTTTTTTCGTAGGTTTAAAGAGCCTGAAAAAAAAGAGATAAAAGTGTACTCTTAAGTCAAAATAACTTGTTTAAAGCACAACAAAATCAATTAACAATTGTCAACTTGCTCAGAACAACACATAAAGGATTAAACATCCCTGTTTCATAGTAAAAATGAATCACGACTAGGTCAAAACATTAAAAAAAACAAACAAAAAAACAAAATTGAAAAATATGACCATATATACTAAAAAATGATCTTTACCATTTCACATTTACCTTCAATAATGAGAGTTCTGAGTAATTTTTCCCTCGATGTTCTGCGGTTGATTGCGGCCAATCTAGTGGACCATTTCTCTTCATTACGTACACTACGTAATGAGATCTAATGCAATTCGAATGGGCTAAAACGAACTCTGGATGAAGGAGTTATTGTAAAAAGAAGATTGAACATTATCCTTAGAAAAGGAGGCAAATCCTTATAAAAATGGACTTAAAGGATCATTGAAGGAAATCGCATCGGAAGAGGTTAAAGGGAGGACTTAAGCGGAGATGGAAGGACTCCCCGATTGCGACCTCTGACATATCGCATTGGAGGTAGGCCTTCACGTGATATCGGAACCCCGGACAAAGCGACTTACAATTGTGATGGATCGGCGATCAGGATCGCAACCAATACAAAGGGTCATTACATGCGACATACGCCAATGCGATGGCACCAATATCGGTGATCGGCGATCGGTGAATCCCCAATACAAGGGCCAGTGTACAAGCAACTTACGATAGTGCAATGGGCGATGATGTGATCGCATCTCGACCGTTGAATTGCGAGCTCAATTGGACGGTGGAGATTTAACGGGGAATATCACATTGTTGTTATGTTAAGTCCATGGAATTGGACCTTCCACCTATGCAATTGTGATATTGCGACCAAAGCTGGACCCGATGGGATTATAAGTGCGATTTCATATAATTTGAAATCTGGATTTACGCGATTTAAATGTATTCCCGTGTATTGATGTTTTTGGCCATTTATTGGGTTTTAAGCATTCCACCTGAGCGATTGCGATTTGTGATGACAAGAAGGACCCGATAGGTTTATCAATGCGATTGAATGCATTTTGAGTTCCGGTTAAATGAATCATGATGCATTTTTCCTGTGTATTCCATTATTTGGCTATTTTCAGGATTTTTGCACAGGAAGGCCAAACGACCAAGTTGCCCGTGCCTATCGATTCCTTTGTAAATTGTCCTTGTTCTTGAATCATTTATGCCACGCTATAAGCGGGAATTTTGTAACAATGATGTGTTGTCATAGGAATGCGTTATACACAGAGAGCCACAGAGCCATAGAGCCAAATGGCCAGTCGTAGAGCCAGAGAGCTAGAGGGCCAGTCGAAGAGACAGGGAAATGATTACACAGAGAAACAAATAGAAATCCACAAAGCCAGAGGGATGGCTCACAAATACATAAAGATCTCAATTGACAGGGCCGCTAAAGGTTGTAGAGAGTCGCTTGGAGGTCGAGCGAAACCAGAAGCTTAGAGACCCAGGAGCCAAGAGCTAGAGCCAGAGCCAAGAGCCAAAGCCAAAGACAGAGCCAAGAGCCAAAGCAAGAGCCAGAGCCGAGAGCCAGAGCCAGAGCCAGAGCCAGAGCCAAGAGCCAAAGCCAGAGCTAGAGCCAGAGCCAAGAGCCAGAGCCAAGAGCCAGAGATGAGAGCTAGAGCCAGAGCAACAGCCAGAGCCGAGAGCCGAAAGCCAGAAAGCCAAACAGCCAGGGATAAGATGGTATTCTAAACCCATAGGTTCAGTTGTAAACCAATGGAGTTGAGTGTGGAACTTGTAAAAGAAACATTACCATAATCCCAAAGAGCCTAGTCGAGTTGACTACAGCTCACAGAGACGTAGCCCAAGAGGTTTGGGTGAACTCCTAATTATATTGAGGTCTTATGTGTTTGTTGAATTGCTACTTTATTTACTATTATGTGTGTTTAAAAATCAGCATAAGAAAATATACATAAGCACTTGAACAGTTTAAAAACAAACACAAACATACACCTATTTCAAGTACTTTTAATTTTGCAATTACCAATCATAAGCATAGCTCTTAGGAAAATATATAAGCTTTGGAGTGGGAGAGGTTCTTGTAAGTTTGACAAGAAGCCTTTAGTGCCCCATTTTAGATCAAGGTAGGAGCTAAAATCCTTCTCTTTCTTTATGGGATTCCATTTTATGATTTCATGTAAAATTTCTGAGTTTTTGAGGGCCTTAGGGTTCCAAAATTTTTTTGTAGGAACAACATAGTCCTAGATGGTCAAAAATGGCATTGCACCTAAGCAGACATACACTACAGGCAGGGGTGCAACACTCTAGTTTGATCTTCTAGGGTGCAATTGATGCACAAATATAAATTTTTTTCAACAGTTTTTCCTTAAAATTTGTTAATTTTTTTGCATGAAAAGAATCGTAATGAATCTCTTGTTTATGTTTCAAGGGTTCATTAACATAAAATGGCTTTCGTGTGGAGAGAAAGAGAACACGAGGAACAAGATTTGTATGCAACAAATGATCTTGCTACCATCCAGGCATTAAGGAACTGTGGATTACTAAAATTCTTTTGGCTTCCTGGTATGAGGCAATAGATGCAGCTATTGAAATACCTCGTTCAGTCATGGAATGTTGAGGTAGAAGCATTTAGGTTTGGGGAACATCTTCTCAAGATAAAGGTAGAAGATATCTACTTTCTTACAGGTCTGTCTATGAGGGGTGCCCCCATATCTCTCCTGGTGGGAGAAGTGGTGGGGAGACAGTTAAATATTATATCACCATCTATTGTAGACCTCGAGCCCAGCCAACAAAGGATGGAAATATCAATATAAAATATGTGATCTAGATACCTTTGAGAATGATCCTATTCATTATCACAAGATTGGAAGGGAGCTCAACATTACATGTAGCAAGAAAATCATATAAGCAATATGGTTTGGAGTGTCTAGAGCCAACACTCTTCAACTAGAGCGAGGGAGTTCTAGTCAATATGAAAGAACAACTATCTAAAGAAAAAGAGGGAAAACTAGTGAACTTTGGATACGGTGCAATCTTAATTTGCTATTCACTAGAAGATGTTCCATTGCTTTAGCCTCGGCAGATGACACTCAAGCCTATTGATCTGAGGGTACCACAGATAAGTAGGTGGATAGATCACATGTCCTAACATGCAAGGCCATCAATGATAAACTTTTCACCATCCTTCTTTGGATGGTTGCACAGATAGTTTATTATGATCAACGACTATCCTTACATAGGCATGGATTTTTGTGATGACCCTCAGTTTGTGCTTCCTTAGGGTGAGGAATGGGGTGCTTAAGGTAAAAAAATTTGACCTTTTAAGTTTTGAAATTTTTACAAAAAAAAATGTGTTTTTCGATGTTTCTCAGACTAAACTATTGATGTTTCATGTAGATGTGGGACCAGTTCGACCTATTGGTGCTTCATATCTCCATCATCCATAGGAATGACAATAGGAGGAGCTAGTATAACCCACATGGATTGTTGCAGTAGGACAAAATATTCTACGAGATCTTGATGTAGCAAAGGTCCTTTTAGAGGTAGAGCGCCACATGGAATGGTTGACACATGGGATTGATGAGACTGCGGTCAACTAGATTCCACTGCGACTTCATCGATACACCATTGGAGTGCCTAGTATTGGTCGACTACTGTGCAGGATGGCTCGTGCAGTGTCATTCTATCATGATCACCTTTGATTTGTCTACTTAGGCCTTTGCATGTAGTTTTTTATGTGGGCGATGTATGCCATATGTGTCTCGGGAAATTTTTTTTGTAAAACCAACTTATATATATATATATATATATATATATATATATATATATATATATATATATATTATATATATATATATTCAGTGTTTTTGGGTTTCTATTGTATTTTCAATATGATGTGATGTGAATTGAAAATTAATTACATTCATTGCAAATGTCTATCTAAAACATGATTAGCTAGAGCATCTATCACTGTGTCTAGATTTCTAGAAATGTGCTCATATTGTATGAATCGAAATGTCTTCCTAGAAGGTGTACTCTTAAAACCATGCGTAAGATGGTGTGATTTCTAACTGAATAGACACTAGCAAGTTGTAGTACTATGAGTTGTGAGTCATTTTAATGACTAAATGGTGGATACCATGTGCAATAACATCAGATAGTAGCTCGAGCACTGTGCTATACTTAGCGATGTTGTTGGTGGAGCAACCAATAAAAATCCCTTGCAGACTCACTAACTCACCATTTGGAGAAAATATAGCGCTTATTGCACAAAATAAGTTCTGAGTACTAGGACTAGCACCATCAACATAACCGATAAAAGTTTCAAGGGTAACTGACATTTGCAAACCAAACGTAAAAAGGAATCAACAGAAACCGTGTGAAACTCTAAAAAGACACACTAAAAACACACTCAACACACCTATATACAGTATGTACACAATGAAAACTACACTTGAGATCAAGCATAGTATTTTGTGAGGTACAACCCATTTCTAGGTTGCACCGGGGGAATTCCATAAAGTCTACTAACTCGTAGGCCCCTTTTGCAAGGACTTGCTTAACAATGTATGGACCTTACCACATGGGTTGAAACTTTCCTGAACCTAAACTACCAAACTTCTGGTCACATAGAAGAACAAGCTCTCCTTCCGAGAAGACACGAGGCTTGACACTTTTGTCATACTACGCCTTGATGCATATTTTATGAGCTTCATTAGCTATAGCAAAATCGTGTCGATTTTCATTTAAACAACTCAGTTGTAAAAGACACTCCTTCTCTACAGAAGTGGCATGAAGAAGTTCAATAGCTAGTTTCAATTATGGAATTTCACATTTAATTGGGAGGATAGCTTCCAGACCATATACCAACTGAAAAGGTGTAAATCCGGTAGCAGTCCTGACTGAGGTTCGGTGTGCCCACAAAGTAGTGTAAAGGAGAAAATTCCAATCCAATTTGTGGACCCCTACCATGCATTAAACATCATCTTAAGAACTTTGTTGATGGCCTCAACTTCTCCATTAGCTTGAGGATGCTAGGGATTGAAACTTTCATGGGAAAGTCCTAGATTCACAGTTAGTTCAGTCATCATATGATTCCGAAAATGTTTTCCGTGACCCGTAACTATTTCTTTTGGAACACCAAATTGTGTGATGGCGTGGTTGAAAAATAAGTATGTAGTCATTTCACCAGTGTTGTTAAATGTAGGCATCGCCTCATCCCATTTAGTAAAGTAATCAATTGCGACAATAATATAACCATGCCCCCCGGACGAGTGAGGGTTACATGAATATGAGCTTGTTGAGGTACATATTGAGGAATAGGAACTTGACATGAAGATGGCATAGGTTGGGAAACACAAAATGAACCCAACATTGAATCAAGTAGAACGGGAAAAGTAGGTTGCCAAACACTAGCAGCCATCCTAGGATAAGGAGGACTATAATAAGGTTGGTTACCAATTTGAGGTATACCAACAACAGGTTTCCCCCCTGCCAAAGGGGGAGGAGATGATGGAGGCAACTTCCCCCCATGTGGAGGGTACCCAACATAAGGATAGTTAGGTTGTTGAAGAGGACCTTTCCCACTAACATAAGGGCCAACCTGTTGTTCAACTATCGGTGTAGGAGGAGGAGAAGGAGAAGGAGAAGATTGAGTAGTAATCATAAGAGTAGTGCTAGATGGAAATCCTGAAGTGGAAGACATGGGGGATGTCCATAAACTAGAAGATGCACCAAAGAAGGTACTAGATAAAGACTGATAAACTGGTGGGATGGACAGGCCACCATACATATGTGCTTCTAGATATCTCGAAAACATAGATGTGGAAGTGACATTTGGTGTTTCAACCACAGTGTTAGACATAGGCTAGGAAGCCATATCAGTTCCAGTCATGGTCAATAATCTCGATGTAGATTGTCGTGTGAAATTCACAGGTGAGTCAAAAGAACCAGGTAAAGGAGTTTGTAAAAGAGGTGGAGGAGGAAAAAGAGGATGGCTTGGATAAAGGAAAACTCCTTCCAAATGAGTAGAAGGACAAGGCTCTTCGTGTGAGATCTCCTCTATTGACACCTAATCATTGGGATTAGCTGAACAAATATAAATAGTGTAAATAAATAATAAGAGAAAATGGAGAGTCATCAGCAGATGAAACTCAATAGTCACTCCCTCATTTATATAACTATGAACTACCTAAATGAATAATATAATATCATTTGAGGAGTTACCTCTTGGCCTAACATGGTATCAGGCCAACTCCATTTTTGGCATTGCAGTCTCCCATTGTAACTCCCTTCTGCCATTTTTCAGAAATTTGTCCTATAGTCTACCATTTTCTTTAGTTCTCTGCCCTCTCCATGATAACTGGTGTAATAGTTGGTCTAAAGCTTGGTGTACCTCCCCTTGTAGCTCCCATACCACTCTGCTTACATTTCTCCTTACTTCACAGTGCACAGTTTTATGAGGCCGCCAGCTGTCCTGGTGCACTATATGGCCCATAGAAGCATTCTTGCAGCATTTAGGATGCAACTCAGTGTATACGCTGCTATCTCTAGCCTCCACCAGCATCTCTCTATTGTGTAATACGTGTTGTTTCCATACGGCCCTCCTCTCCATGCTATCGTTGCTACCTCCAGTATGTTGCTCCCTCCATACTGCATTTTTGACCAGAATTGCACTTTTTTTTCATAATATTGCTATTACAGTGCAGTTTTTTTCATTAACACCAGAAGTGAATTTTTTTTAAATATTGGCAGCAGAAGTATATTTTTTTTACAGTGCACAATTTTTTTTTTTAAATTCATTCATTGATATCTATTGTGGGAGTGGTTCTCACCGGCAAGGAGAACTATCCAAAATGGTCACAGAAAATCAACCACACTCTCATTTTTAATGAGCTATGGAAAGGAGTGTGTGTTGGAGATGGAGACAAAGAACCAGAACAACCTACCTCAGACAAGGAATTCGCCATTTGGGAAAATAAGAACAACAGGGCTTGAGCCTTGATTGCAGCATTAGTAAATGAAGAGGTGAGTCGCCATATTTTTCCATTTTCAAATGCTTTCGAAGCCTTACAAAAACTGAAGGAACTCCATGACTCACACTCTGCACTTGAAGATGTTCCGTTGTTGATTAAATTGTCCAGCCTTGAATTACAAAATGATGATCCTCTTGCTCTTGCATCAGAAGTAAAATCTATTATGCATTATATCAAAGTCACTAATGTTGAACTAGACATTCCTCTGATAGCTTTTGTCAAGGCACTTTATCCCACTTACTCAAATTATCTTGAGTCATTGCAAGCAAATGGAAACCTCAAAGAAATTACCTTTGACTCTCTTGTGAAAAAATTGCTGAAAGAGAGAAAGATTTTGGGAATAAGACATCTCCTCAGTCTTCTGAAGACATTGTGTGTCTTGCACATAGAGAGAAGAATCTTACTCAAGATTCTTCCAAAGGAAAAGGTGGTTGAAGAGGAAGAGGAAGAAGCAATTTCAGAGGCAGGGGGCAGACACTCTCAAGGATAAAAGTCGGGTTTGCATTGCATACATTGCAAAAGAGATGGATCACATAATACATCCACATGCAAGTTTCCTTGGGACAGAATTGAGCAAGGAAGAAACCAACCGAAAGGTAAAACTAATGACAAAGAGAAAGGTAAAGCACTTGAATCCACTCACTATGTTGTGGCACACTGTAATATTAAAGTAAATGAAGACTTATTTAATGCTTCACTTGTTTCTTGGAAAAATTATTGGTTGCTTGATTCAAGAGCAACTTGCCACATGACCTTTAGAAGAGATTTTTTTGAAGAATTTACTGACAATGTTGATGGAGCAATATACTTTGTAGACAAATCAAAACTTAAGCCATCAGGGCTTGGCACAATCAGGATTAAATTGTCTGGTCGTCAAGACATTCTTCTGCATCATGTTTTATATCTCCCACATCTGAGGAGAAACTTATTGTCCTTGGTCCACATCTGCGAACAAGGACACTCCACTCATATGTTTTATGGCAAGGTTGAGGTGAGAAAAGCATCAGATCACTCACTTGTCATGATGGGGATAGAAGAAGAAAGGCTTCTCAAGCTGCCAGGTACCTCTGCTCGTGCACAAAATTTCTCATACAATTCTCATTATGAAGAAGGTACATTTCCATCAAGTTTATTATGGCATGCTAGATTTGGAAACTTGAACTATGACAACCTCCACTTGTTGAAGAAAAATGGTGTTAGTGGTTTGCCTACAATTCCTAGGAAACTTAAGCAATGTGATGCTTGCATTCTAGGAAAGCATGGCAAACAGTGTTTTCATGATTCACATTCCAGACCACATAGAAAACTTGAACTCATTCATTCAGATTTATGTGGTACAATGCATGTTCCCTCTGCAAATGGAAATAAATATATGATGACATTTATTGATAACTACACTAGAATGTGTTGGGTTTATTTATTGAAGAAAAAATCTGATGATTTTCAAACATTCAAGAACTTTCATACATGGATTGAAAATGATGCACAATCTCATATTGGCTCTATTCGCATTGATAATGGAAAATAATACACTTCAAATGAATTCGAAAACTATCTTCGCCAACATGGGATCAAACATCAAACAATTGTGCCTTATAATCCCCAATAGAACGGAGTAGCTGAAAGAATGAATAGGGAAATCTTAAATATGGTGCACTCCATGATGTTTTTCAAGAATGTAAAATTAATGTTTTGGGCTGATGCAGTTCTATGTGTTGTCTATGTAAAGAATAAATGTCCATTTAATGCTATTAGAAACAAGGCTCCTTATGAAATGTGGTATGGGCACATTCCTTCGGTAAAGCATTTCAGGGTCTTTGGTTCCACATGTTATGCCTTGATACCAAAGGTACATAGAAATAAACTTGGTGCAAGGAGTCGTAAGTGTATCTTCCTGGGGTATTCAAACACCTCTAAAGCATACCGTCTCTATGATGAAGTCAATAAAAAGTTTATTGTATCTAGAGATGTAATCTTTCTTGAATCATCCAAAGTTGACAATGTTGTTGAGTGGAAACTTGATCGCTTGGATAGATTTGCAAATGCAAAACCATTTCAAGAATTATATAATCAGATTCCACATCTTGAAGGGGGGATTCCTATACTAGATCAACCCGTGGAATCTTCTTTTGAAGCACTCTCTCCCCCGCATGAAAATCCAACAACAGATGATACTTTGAGTGATGTGATTGACAAAATTGGGAGACTCAATCTTGATTCAGTACCAACTCAATCAACTGAGCAGCCTGGACCATCTCAGGAAGGTCCCCCAAAGTGGCTAACAAAGACACTTGAAATTGTTCATCCTGGTGAGGTTGGAAACACAGGAACTAGAAATTCAACCTGACACACCTGTTGATATGGATTTTTCTTATGATTGTGAATTGAATTTGTCTACAGATTTTGAACCAAATTCCTTCAAAGAAGTCGCTTCTCATGATGAATGGAAAGAAGCGATGCAAAAGGAATATGATGACTTGATAAATAATGGCACTTGGAAGATGGTTGATCCTCCATTCGGAACCAAACCAATCCACTACAAGTGGGTCTACAAGAAAAAGTATAAAGTTGATGGCTCACTTAACAAGCATAAAGCTAGGCTTGTCGCAAAAGGTTTTGCACAAAAGGAAGGGGTCGATTATGAGGAGACTTTTGCCCCCACAGCAAAATGGGCTACCGTCCGGACACTCTTTTCCCTAGCAGCGTAGAATGGTTGGAAAGTCCATCAAATGCATGTAAAAACTAATTTCTTGAATGGAGATCTAAAAGAGAATGTTTTTATGTCCCAACCTGAAGGATTTGCTGTGAAAGGACATGAACATAAAGTATGCAAACTTGTGAAATACTTGTCTGGTCTCAAACAAGCACCATAAGCCTAGTATGAAAAACTAACTAAGCATATTCTGAAACTCAATTTCAAACATTATGAACTTGATGATGCAATTTTGTTTGTCAATAAAGATGGCAAAATAGTTGTATATCTTGTGGTATATGTAGATGATATTTTGATGATAGGGAACAATGAGAGCTACATTGCATCCATAAAGAAGGAATTGAGGAAAGGTTTTGAAATGACTGATTTGGGATATGTTAATTACTATCTTGGTATTGAAGTAACTCAACATCTGAAGTCCATATTCCTTTCTCAAAAGAAGTACATTGGAGATCTGTTGAACAGGTTTGGCATGGTTGAATGCAATCCTCTAACTACTCCAATGGAACAAAACTTAAAGCTCACATCCATTGAAGGAAAAGAATTTAAGGATGCAACAAAGTATAGACAACTTGTAGGAAGTCTCAACTACCTAACTACTACCAGACCAGACATTTCGTTTGTTGTTGGAATCCTCTCCAGTTTATGAAAAAGCCTTGTGAGGGACATTGGTCTACTACAAAAAGAGTTCTAAAGTACTAGAAGGGAACTCAATACTTTGGACTCAAGTATACATAGGTGGGAGACTTCAGCTTGATTGGATACTCTGATTCAGACTTCGATGGAGACAAAGAAATTGGGGTATCTACTTCTGGTTATGCTATGAGTCTTGGATCAGGAGTTGTCTCTTGGAGATCACGCAAACAATTAGTTCCAACAGATTCCACAATAGAGGCAGAATATGTGGCAACAACTGAGGCAATAAAAGAAATTGTGTGGCTTAGGAAAATTCTCGAAGATTGGTATGTAAAATTAGTACATTTGACTCCACTCATGATTGACAATACCTCGGCAATAAATTTGGCCAAGAACCCAAAGTTTCATGATCGAACGAAGCACATCAATACAAAATATCATCTGATTCGACATCATGTTCAGGCCAAAACAATCCATCTTCGCCATCGTTCCACTAATGAGTAGATTGCAGACATCTTCACCAAAGCGCTTGGAAGAGAAAAGATTGAAAGATTCAGAACAATGCTTAGACTCACCAACATCCCTTCATATTAGGGGGGGGAATGTTGACACCTAATCATAGGGATTGGGTGAACAACTGTAAATAGTGTAAATACATAATAAGAGAAAATAGAGTCATCGGGAGATGAAACTCAACAGTCACTCGCTCATGTATATAACTATGAACTTCCTAATGAATAATATAATCTCAATTAAGGAGTTACCTCCTGGCCTGACATCCTCGATACTCACAATTCCAAGTGGAAGTGGTTCACCATCGAGGCCAAGATATATGGTAGATGAATCTATCTAAGATAAAGGAAGAGAAGACGAAATAACTGAAGTAACAGGTAAAGATGGCTTAGGCTCCTTAGGTCCGATGATTATCAAGAAATAAAGTTCCTGACTTAGGAAGGTCATATTATATAACCTCAGGCAACAAAGTTTCAGGTAATTCAGTAATGGTTTTGTGAGTTTCACCATCAAGAGTAGATGTAACGATGTAACCTCGGGTTCGATACTTAAGGGGACATATGATTCTGGTTGATCAGATTCAAGAGGAGGACCTGAAGTAGTTCCCTAGTTTCCCAATTTGTTAGTTTACATTCTTTTATGCTTCTGTTGACAGCCATGAGTAGCCTCTGGTGGAAGAGGAGGCTTGTTTTGCATTCTACACGAATGATAGAGTGGGGGATCTTGTTGTTCCACGTTGGATGGTAAATTTTATTAAAACAAAAAGAAATAAAACAAAAAGAAATAAATCAAAAAGAGGGTAATCTATGCATAAAGAATTACCAAGCAACTGTGAGCTGCAATATACACCTTCATGAAACCAAGGACTTAACATATGGCAGTGAATCTCCCCGAATGTTGTGTTCAGTGTATCACGGTACACAAGGTGGCATAATCGATTACCTATGGATGGATAACAACCTATTGGGGACTCCCAAAATATACTCGATGGTACGTGAGAGTGCAGTTTGTAGTAGTGTTGTCTAATGCGTAAGAATTCAATGAGAGCATTCACATATACTTTACGTGCATGGAGTGCCACTAATATACCCAAAGGTACATGGAGAACAATCCTATATACTCACATACGTGGAACAAAATTTCACCCATCGGATGCAATGCTGGAAAACAAAGACAAATCATATGTTTAACGACGTTGGAACACGTCTTTAGCCTAGACCTTTATGTGTTTGCATTAATGTTACAAATGTACTTAGGTTGATTTAGTAAATTTTAAGTTGATATTGAATTAAGTTTCAGCTTTATGGTTCACCAAGAATTCACCTAAATTCCCTAAAATGCAAATATAGCATGAGGAAATGGGATCTTTGTCTTCAATTAAAATCTAGCTAAGTAATGGAAGAGACAAATAATATGCAGCAAACAAGATGTTTAATGCAATTCCATTTTAATGCAATTGTTCCTAAATTAATGTAGATGCAAAAAACCCTAAAGGCCAAATCAGTTCCCCAGTGGAGTCGCCAATTTGTTATGTGGGATTTTTTCTTTTCGCCACACTTAATTTTTGAAAATGAGGAAAACTAAGATGTAAAGTCTAATCACCTATTCAAATGCACTTTTTAGAATGGGGACTAGAACAACAATCCATCCAAGCGATCAATGATCAAACGAAACAAGTTTGCAAGCGACCTAATGATAATAACAAAGAAAAATCGAAACCAATTCTTACAGAAGGAAATCACACACAAAAGAAAACCAAATGGAGGCTTCAGAGAGACCACAAGACACTCAAGACTTTGGGAAGGTTAGTTGGAAGTAGGTTGATCAAAGAAACATTGAGCAAACAAGGAAAATTTGTGCAAAAACAGGGATCAACGCAGGTGCAGAAGAGGCACCAATGCATTGCAATGCAAACACAGATAGGGCCCAACTGGGGTGAAACACTCTGTCAGCAAACCAGAGGGTGCGTTGGTCCTAGGAAATAGGATTTTGACACAAAATTGCAAACAAGACTCAAAGGAAATCACTTCATAGGTTTGTTCTTGGCTAGTTAAAGCAATAAAGGTCTATGGAGGAGTTAATGAAAAGACAATGGACAAAGAAGCCACCAAGGGAATACATCGTTCCCCAGTATGGTCACCAATTTGTTATGCAAGATTTATGCCTACAGACATAAATATCTCCCTAGGTCTGGTGGTCTGACCTATAACAACAGAAAGACAAAGGACCCAATATTTTCTTTAAAGTAAGTAGATGAAGGGATAAAGCCTACATGGAATTTGTTGTATGTTTCGCTCCTTCTTTGGCTTGAATACTCCAACCCTAGCCTCGACTACCAAAATTAGAACCTATACAACCAGACAACGTAAGCCAAGAAACTACGATATCTATGTAGAATCATCTATCTACTTTATTCAACAGATCAACATGGTATTGAAATACATGAAATAATGACATCACATATAGGAAATCAAAAGAACTCTTTGTATTGATATAAATGGAGTGAGTTACAACCATAAATATGTGTTGATCTTATAGAAGAGCTCCTCCAAGTTATTGATTTGTCATTCTTTTGTCACAAAGTGCACCCCCAATCACCATAAATGCATAAAAAGATAACTCTCACGGTAGCAGAATAGGGGTAGAATCACTCTCCAAAAGCCAACCCCTTGCATATAGAAGGTTGTAAATATACAAAGGATTGAGGTATGTTGGGAATTGCTATCCTTTTACCAATATTGGGATTGAGATCCACTCTTGATGGGGGGATGAGATCTAAGGATAAGGGATGGAAACTCCAAGGTAGGATAGGATAGGATTTGAAATTTTTATCTGAGGTAAATGGTTGCAACAGATCTTGGAAGCTTCTGGAAATGGATGCTTCAGGATTCTCTCTCTTTTTCCTGAATTTCTAGAACCAACATAGGTGGAAAGGGGAGAAACCTGCAGGTGATCAATGTAGGCCACAATGGAGCAACTTGTAGGTGAATGTTGTCCAGCAAGAGACTAGGGAGCGTTGGTCCTAAAATTGAATCAAATGATGCAATTTAGGGCAGAAACTCTGGGGAATGAGAGAGTCATGCATAGGGTTTTGTGCAATGATGATGTAAAGGGAGGAATGGATGTGAATGATCCAGTTCAGAGGATAATTGATCATATGAGATGAACTAGCTTATAACAGACAGGAAATCCATGAATAAGTTGATATGTTTGGTTATTTGATGATCTCATGGGATCCCATACCTATGAGGTAGAATATGAAACACCATGTGGGATGGGGACATACTCAATCAACACTACATATGCCAATGGTTCCTTTGTCTTGTATAAATCTTGATGGATAGCTCTTGAGGGGCTATGTGGTCATCTTGAGGAGTTCAAGTGCCTCATCATGTATTGGGATGCCAAGGTCTGGTGGGTGTGTAAGGACTTTGATGCCTGAGGTTGTGCACCTTAGTGACTGTGGAGGGAGTGGGCCATCCTTTCGAGATGCTCAGAGTACTACTACAAAGAGTACTGAGTTGGGTGCCTGCCTTGGGGAATATGAGGTTTGAGTCAGGTGTGAGCCTTGGGCTACGGTACAGGCCGATGAGGTTTATGCCTCGTTCTGAAAGTGGGAAAAATGTCAGAGATTCCTTGAGATATCCCTGGTGTTGTGCAAAATTTCGATGCTTGCTGGTTATACTAGTTCAACAGAAGGTGTAGGGCAAACATAAAGTAATAAATAACTAAACAAATAAAATGTTAAATGATTCAATTTAATTTCGAGACGAAGTTTCTTAAAGAGGGGGAGTATGTAATGTCCCTTAATATTAATGTTAATAATAATATAAGTAATATATATTAAATATAAGTAAATAAATAATAACAAAGATAAAGATGATAAATAATAGTAAAAAATAAAGAAACGATAATTATAAATAATGAGAAGAATATGAATAATAATAAATCAATAAATTAGTAAATAATAAATTGGAGTTGTGTGTATATATATAAGTAAAGTTAACAAAAAGTAAAAAATGAATAAAATAAGAAAGAGTTAAATTAAGAGAAATATTAAATTAAGTATAACTTAAAATAAAAAAATAAAAGTTGCATGTTGACACATGGAATGTGTGCATGTGGGTCCCTTTTCCATTGTTTTGTCTATTTAATGGACAATGAGGAAGATGATATTCATTATTCCTTCATCCATTTCCTTGGGAGAAAAGCATTGTGAGACAAATGATTCCCTGGCAATAGCACGTTGATTGAGGAATTGAGGGTGGCCAACTATAGAAAGATTATGTGCAAATGAGCCTACGGTTGGGTGGAGAGTCGTCCCCAAATTTTTGTTGTGGTAGACAGAATTCAAAGAGCATTCAACTCCAAAAGCACAAGGATATCATAAATATAGGTAAGTCGTCTCTACTCGTGGTTTTTGAAAATTCTATGTTAATTAGTTGAATAGTTGTGTGTTGATTATTAATCACATAAATTGATGTAATTACTTGTATATTTTAAATTTGGGTTGTTACACTACCAGTTCTTATCTATAACTTTCTCACGAAATTTACTTCTTCCTCATCTGAAATGTAGCTTATATCTTTAAGATTTTCTTTTCACTTTCCTTTGTGAGTGGCTTTGAAGGTTGATTCTATGATATCTGATGTACCCCCTTTTCTCATCTCAAAAGATGTCAAGATCCCATAGAGTTGTTCAAGAGTAAGACTCTTCAAATCCTGCAATTCTTCAATGGCAGAGATTTTGGAATCAAACTTTGGAGTTAGTTATCTCAAAGTATTTTCAATAACAGTAGCATCTTTGATTTCATCGCCAAGATTTTTCATTGAGTTAACAATCTCGTCAACTCTAAAATAAATCTTGCAATGCTTTCATCATCATGCACTTTAAGGGTATGATATTGAATTCTAAATGTTTGAAGTTTAGCACTTTTTACCTAGGTGTTACCTTCATAAGTTTGGATAATCTTATGCCACATTGCCATTCCAGTGTTCAAATGTATGACTTTCACGAATTCAGACTCGGCCAGACTTCCTAAGATGGCATTTACAGCCTTTGCATTGGTTTCATATTATTTCTTCCCTACAATATCTATGGGAATAGAGGTTGAATATTGATATCCACCTTCCACAATTTTCCATACATCTGCTCCAAGTGCTAGCAAAAATGTTCTCATTTTGAATTTCCAAAATACAAAGTTAGTTCCATTAAACAAAGTTGGTTTAATAGAAAAAGCTCCTTCTTGACTACCCATCTTAACGGATCTCCCTTTAAGCGATCAAGCTTCTTTCGAGGGACTTGCTATGATACCAATTGTTGGGAAAAATACTAAGAAACTCACTACAACTTTTCAATTTCTTATTATGATTTGTGTACACTACTGTCATTCAAGAAACCAGTGTATGTACGCGACTATGGTAAATGCAAACGACATACACCCAAATAACTAATTTATCATTTATTTCATTAAATGTTCATCCTTAACCAGTACACCATTACTTCATTATTCATTCATTAAAAATAAACCATGAGCAGTAAAGAGTAGATAGATCATCAACACACAAGAAACATATCAACACACATGAACACTAGCATTTTAGGTGGACACCCAACGTGTGAGAAAACCATCGTTGTCATCGCCTTTGTCTTTTTCTTTTTGTTAAGAAAACATCTTAAAATCTTGTACTAGCGCAGACTCTTACTAGTACACAGGCACCCACCTGTAGAAGGATACAACCTTCTCTCATTCTCCAGCACCCACTGGAAGGGATCTCCAACCCCTTCATCTTGTTTACCAACTCATACAGGAAGGGAGCACCTACCCCCTACACAAATTTACTCGCTACCACTAGAAGGAAGATCTGACTCCGTCACTGAAGGCTCCAACCCTCATCACCTCTTGTGGACCACGTTTCATAATACTTCATATTGGATCCACCTGACTTAAAAGTTTCTTTTATTAATTTAACATTTTCTAGACAAATCTTTAGCTTAGTTATTCTTCAACAAGGGAGTTTTCTTCATGCATACTGATTTCTTTTTCTTGATTCTTGTTTATGACCTTGAGTCTATCAATTTCTTCTAGAGCATCCATAAATTCATCATCATGACACTTATCTACACATTGTTCTTCGAATGCCATAAGTAATTAACAATCAAAATCCGATTCATCATCCTCATTATTGGAAGAACATTCACTATCTTCATGAGTATAAAAACTTTTCCTGCTAGTAAAACCTCTTTTAACATTCCTTTTCAAAATATTCTTTCCTTTTTCATGATTTTCGTTATAAGGACACTTAGCGACTTCCATAAATAAAACATTTTGTAAGGAAGCTTACTTTTGAACTTGCCAGTTCCTACTTGGACGTTTTCATGAAATTCACTTCTTTTTCATCTGAAGTGTAACTTGTTTCCTTAGGCTCTTCTTTTTCTTTCCCTTTGTTTGTGACTTTGATTGCTACTTCTATAATACCTGGTGTACCCCCTTTTATCATCTCAAAAGTTGTCAAGATCCCATGAAGTTGTTCAATAGTGATATTCTTCAAATCCTGCATTTCTTTAATGGAAGAGACTTTGGAATTGAACTTTGGGGTTAGTGATCTCAAAATCTTTTCAAGAACAGTAGTATCCTTTATTTCATCACCAAGATTTTTCATTGAGTTAACAATCTCGTCTACTCTAAGGAAAAAACTTGTAATGCTTTCATCATCATGCATTCTAAGAGTCTCATACTAAATACTATGCATTTGGAGTTTAACACTTTTTACCTTAGTATCACCTTCATAGCTTTGGAGAATCTTATCCCATATTGCCTTTGTGGTGTTCAACTACATGATTTTCACAAACTCAAATTCAGCGAAACTTCCCAAGATAACATTTACCATCTTTGCATTGATCTCATACTGTTTCTTCCCTGCACCATCTGTGGGAATGGAAACCAGGTATTGATGCCCACCTTCAACAATTGCTTATAAATAAGTTTCTAGTGCATGCAAATACAATCTCATTCGATTTTCCAAAATACAAAGTTAGTTCCATTAAACAAAGGTGGCTTGATAGAAGATACTCCCTCTTGGCTTCTCGTATTGATAGACCTCACTTTAAGCAATCAAGCTTCTTCTGAGGGACCTGCTCTGATACCAATTGTTAGGAAAAATACTGAGGGGGGTGGGAAGAGGGGTGAATCAACATTTTAATTCACTTTAACTTTAACTTTCCTATTCATAATTCTGTACACTATTATCCTTCATGTAACCTACATGTGTATGAAACTTTAGCGAATTCAAATAACACATATCCATTTTACTTAATTTGTCATATTTCTCATTAGTGAGTTAACTTAACCATTGCATTATTAATTCATTCACAATCTAGAAAGTAGTAAATAACAAATAAATCACAACACATAAGCAACACACATAGAAAACTAGGATTTTAGGTGGAAACCTAATGTGGGAGAACACCACCATTATCATCGTATCTGTCTTATTATATAAAGAAAATCTTCATTACATCATTTATTGGTGAAGACTCTTACCAACATGCAAACACCCACTTACAGGAGGCTACAACCTTCACTCGTTCTCTAGCACCCACTGGAAGGGAGCTACAACCCCCTATTCTCGTTAACCAACTCTTATCGGAAGCGAGCTTCTATCCCCTCACTAAAGGCTGCAACCCTCAACACCTTGTGGACTACATTTCAAAATGTTTCATAATGAACCCACTTGTTAAACAATCATCAAACAACATGTAGGCCACCTTTTATCAAATTTTCATAATGGACCCACATTAATAATATGCCCGAACCAAACTGAATACTGAATCTGAAATAAAATCTCTGAATCATGGTAAATCAATTGAATTTTTGAAGCATCAAGCTACTAAATACAAAATCCAACCAGAACAAATGAATCTCAAGATATATATGCGACTGTTCTTATGAGAACTAGTGTATATACATGTTTGCTCTGCATAACATTTGCGTATAGATCTCAAATCACTAACTACTAAAAACACTATTAGACTGAACCACTATGTTAGTCATTGAATCATTAAAAAATTGAATCACAACAGATACATCAATACTGACTCACTGAAAAACCAACCATAATGTAACATCATCACTGATCAATATACCAAGCCACAATCTAATCAACCCAATCAACACTGTTAGATACAAACCATGCTTATCAAGACATCATTGACAGATAACAATAAATAGGACAAATATCATAATCTGTCATCAATCAACAACTCAAAACCTAGTGCATATACGCGACATCCACAAAACAGATCAATGTATGTACACAATTACCATGTACAACACCCTCGTATATATTTCAACACACTGAATACATTATCATATAATTTATACACAACAAATCTACGTATGTACACGACATTATTGAATAAAACTCACATATATATCTTAAATCATTGAACCAATGCTTCACATACTGCACATACCTTACTGTCAAATCACAAATCACTTCAAATGCATTTAAACAGTTCTATCTTTGTTAGTTACTTTACAAGTAAATCAATCAACCATATATTTCAACATAACTTCAGATCTGAGTCTTCTCCTTCCTTCCTAGTGCACATCTGTTTCAGATCACACATGAATAACCATTCATTTGCACACTTAACACCTTGATCTCCAACTCCCTTATATAGCTTTTGCCAGAGCCAATACCTCATGTAAATCCTTTGGTAAAGTTGATTGTATTTGTTGACGAGATCAAATGGATGTTGCTGCTTCAATTACTAGGGGAAATTACCATGGTAATGATCTCTGGTATCCAATTTTCCATGGGTCGTATTATGTACGCGACTTTCGTTCATAAAACCGCGTATGTATGTGACTCTTCTTCATAGGAACCACACATACTTTCTCAAACTTTACATTTGACATCCATCTGTAACTGAAGTGCCATTTCTCTGTCCACATCCTTTATAACATCTCTACTTGTTATTTGTTTTAGTTCTACAATCACATTATTATCCTCATGTGACATCAAGTATATTTTTATCAAGTAAATTGCCATAAAAAACAATACATTAACCATAATAACAACAAATAAAAATAATTCTCTAAACAATAAATAATAATATTAATTTTTTATTATTATTTAATATATATAAACTAAACTAATAATAATAATATTTTTTATTATTATTTTAAGGAAAAAATAAGAAACCATTTAAATCTTTACTTTTAAATTTAAAATTTCCTATTAATAAATCTCGTTAAGTAAAAATTTATAATTTTAGATAGATACAAATATTATTTGTAACCAAAGAAATTAATTTAAAATTCTTTAATATCTTTATTATAACCAAATTATACTAAAAGAAATCAAATCAAAGTTTAAACAATTTTTAAAAATTTTGCTTCATTGGAAATAAACGCTGTCAAATAACTACTTTTAAAGAACAATTCAAACTTAGATAAAACGTGTATATCTGAACATAAATAATAAAGATCTCCAAGATAACTACAGTACACGCAAACGCAACCAGAGAGGTCACGGATCAATAATTAGGGAGGAGGGAGATTGGATTGCTTGGTTACGCTGCGTTTACGGAAACACTAATTAATGATAAAAAAGTGAAAAATAAGAGTGAAAAATAACGATTTTTTTTTTCTTTTCCATTCACATAGTAAATTTAAGAAGATGTTTTCCATCGACATGAGTAAATTTACGCGATCGCATGTTTCGTTCACATGCAACTGGTCAGGGGCGTACACCACATGATCATCGTCGTCTACAGCTCAACACAGCAAAGCAGAGCATAAACCTTACCACAGCAAAGCAGAGCAGAAATCGAAAGAAAATAATAAGAAGGATGATTACTGTGTAGAATTATCTAGCTTAATATACCTTGACCTCTTGAAGAGAAGAGGAGACGAGATTATTCTCTAAAATATAAAACCAACGGCCATTTCTTCAATTATTTCCCCGCTATCTATCCATCGAGATCGATCGACCAGAGCCAATATCAGATCAAACAGGTACATTGCATTTTTTGTTGGAGATCTTTTCTTTGACTGTTTCCTTTGCTTTCTGAGTTTTGATTTGCCACTGCAATTTGTGGTCTTTATAGCCCGCTTGATTATAATTCGTTTAAAATTACGGATTGATGTGCAATGGCGTAAATGTTTAAAGATTTCAATTTCTTTAATTCACCTCAAAGTCTTTTGCAGCCCGGGCTTCAGCCAATAGGCAAGCAGTATTTGAAAGGTTAGGGCTTTACTAAGTAGGGAATTTTGCAACCATTGCTAATCTCGAAATGAATTCCGGATCGATACTTAAAATGTGGTGGGCTTAAAATGGGATAGTTCTGTTGCTTAAGAGTACCACCTAAGTTTTTCCTGATCTCTCGAAGGAGAGCCATATTCTGCTAGTTATATTTTTCTTTGACATTAGTAGTTACACGTGGCCACTAAAATACAAACCTTTAAACATTTCATACTTACAAAGTTACAACTAACGACAACCATAAAATGCTGATGCCCCAGACTCGATTGTTCATAAAAAATTGTCGGCCAACTCATATAAGCATATTTTTTGACCAGATTAGAGAGGTAGACGTTAAGTTGACTCAAACTCAAAAAACTAAATTCGTTCCATGCGCCGCAGACTGACCTTGTTGTTCAAGGCTGTGATATTTAACGATCTATAGATTCTGCTGGGTTCGAAATTCTGGTACCTGACATGCTGATTTGTCAATCCAGTGGTGAATGCCTCGATTAGAGGCCATTTAATTATATCAAATTTTCATCTTTGGTTGGACGCAGACTAGTTTTTAGATCCTTCGTAAACCCAGGTTTTCTCTGTGGTATAGGTTGCACTTGTAAAAGGCTTGATTTTGGACTTGCATTATCATCACTATCATTCTGTACAATAAAATGTCAGTTGATAAGTTCCAAATTCCCATTATGTGGAACCATCAAATCTTGTTTTGATTTTTTCTATTTCTTGATCCGTGTATTCCAAAGTAATATGATCAATATTTGTTTAGGAGGTCATATTGTTTATGAACTATAAAAGGCTAATATATGATGTGGATAGAATCAAACACATCTTGTGGTTATGCCAGATGTTTAAGCATGGAAACTAGGGGGATTTTTAGCAGACCCTTACTTTCAAAAGCTTTCTGCAACAATGGCTTTTACCCTATACTCGTCAATAGTACCAGAGAGAGGAACTTTACAATGTTTATTCACGAGGTCTTTGTGAATCCTCCGTTTCAAGGAAAAACATGCCTTTATTTTCAAGAAGAAGAAAGTTACATTCATGATGTGCTTAGGGCATTAGCACCATATAGGTCTGATAAAAATGTCCAGGTTCTTTCCTACCTGCCTTCTATATCATCCTCTAACTAGTAAAACATACAAATAAAAAGGCTGAAAACCTGCAAAGACAGACTTCGTAGTGTCCATATATTCAGTCAAATATTTAATAGACCACAAGAGTGCATATAACTGTCTATCCCCAAGAGAAACAGCATCATCAGTAGGTCTAGCATTCATAAATCGTCAGAAAGAAACATAGAAACTTCCTTAGAGGGGGGATGGGAAGAAGTTTCCATCTGCCTTCCCATCTTCCCCTTGTTCTTGCAGCAAGAGATCTCCAGTCTACCCACTGACAGCTTGATTGGACAGCCTGCAAGCCTTTGAATTATACTCTTGAAAGATGTGATGTAAAGAGATAACAGAAAAGTTAAAAGTTAAAACTGAGCAGCAAGAGATAACATCACCTTCAGCAGTGCAGTTGAGGTGAGGTTTTGCAGCCTGAAAGTACCATTTACCCATGCAGATACCAATTTGGAGTCTTCATGGACTTGACACATGCCCACGTTTTTGTTTTTTGCCAACCTCAGCCGTAATGCTAGGCCCTGTAACTCTGCCCAGTCGTAGCTTGAATGAGAAACTTGTGCCATCAACTAAAAGCAAAATACACCAGCACAACTAGGACCTGGAACCCCTTTACTGGCTGCATCAAATAACTCCAAGGGCTTTGATATATTGATATCCAATGAACCTATGTTCTTAGGAGCCTTTTGCTTTGCAACCTGTTTGACATCATCATAAGCATATTTTATTTTGTTAAATACCTTGTAGGTGAAGAAGGATGAACCTTGGAAGAGCATGGCATCTGTAGTTAGACAAAGACCCCAAGAGACAATCAATGGTGGAATTCTGTGGTTGACCAGTGTTGGATTATTGATCCATGATTCAAATCCATCTATGAGCGATTGAACTTCTCAATAGTCATCATCTCTAATTATGGAAAGAGCAAAGTTACTGGACTTGGAATCAGGAAAAACTTGTTGAGTTAGAAGAGCCAAGAGTTTGAATTGGATTGGAAAAAAATTGGCAAGTACAAAAATATAAAAAAATACAACAGTTCAAAAACTCAGGGAAAATCAGGAAAAAATTGGCGAGCAGAGTTTAACTTGTGATTCATCGCTAGTGAAACTTGGTCAATCCTTGAGTTTGATTTGGGCTGAGCTCGAAAAACATTTTTTGGCCTGACTGAGTCAAACTCATGATTTCTATGGCATTAGAAAGGACATTTTTTCAGACCTCCATACAGAAGATGTTTGATACTTTCTCCATCTGCTCTGTACATAATGCATAAACCAGGCCTCTGCCATCCTCTTTTTTGGAAGACTTTCCAAGTAAGTACCTTATTGCAAAGAGCCAACCAAAAGAACAGTCTTACCTTGCTTGCCTTGCCTATATGCTATAAGTTGCTTCCTTGTCAGGTGGAGGAAGCACCCTACAAGCCCAGAAAACGAGACCTATGGGGACCTCAGAGATCACATGCCAAGCCCTAGCAAATGATCATGGTTCATGTCTTTGCTTCAACTTAGGGTGACATCCTTACAATGAGTTTGTTAGATTAGGCTGTGTGCAGTGCAGTGCAATGCATAAGCAATCCGGTACCGCACCAACTCAACTCTTATTTGGGAGAATCTTTAGTCAATTTTGGACTCTTGTAACTTTGTAAGTTGTTATTGTGATACTGGTTCTGTGCTTATCTCTTGTGTATATTGCCCACTTGCTCAATTATTCTCTTTTGTTTTTTGTTAATTTCTACCACACATGAAAAAATGAATACTTCGCTTCCCTAAGTGAAGGTCAGTCAGTCACTGCAGCTAAGTAAATCCTAGTTTTGCTTCCCACATTGTATGAATGGTAAAGGACAAGTGTCAAGTGGGGTCTGACAAAATCCAACTAAACATGGAATTTCTCATTCCTGCATTTTGATACCGAAGTTTTATCTTGCAGTTCAGAGCAATCTTACTAGTTCCAGCTATCTTCAGTTTCACATACCTACAAGCAAGGCTTTGATGCCAATTCCATAAATACAAATACATGCTTTAAATTTACAAAGACATGCTTCTTATTTCAATGTAATCAGTAATCGGTGGATATAGTTTCTTAAATGGTTATGGGTTTTGAAATACCACTTTCAAAATTTAATTAGATGGGGAAATATGTGTATGTTTAATACATACATACATATATTCACTATTCTCATTGCACAACCAAAATTTACCTTTGTTTTTAAGTTTTTTTTTTTGGGCAAATATAAAATAAAGTGATAATTAATTACAAAACTAAAATGTAACTTTATAAAGTAGGCAATGCAAACAAAACTACAATAAAAATAGGTGCTAAGACACTAGGACTGAGGATCGAGAAATCCCTTCCAAAATCAGCCTGCTCTACTCCCCTTTTAGAATGTTTGTGGTTAGGTTAGCCATACATTTCACAGGTTTCTAGAAATTCACATGGCATTTTTATAAAATGAAAAACTAGAATGGCCTTGTGTTAAAACTGGCAACTAGGGCCAAACTCCACATGGGTCATCTTATTTATGACAGCTGATATTTTTCTTGGATTCCTTTCTCCGAGAGGTGTAGGATTGATCTAAAGATCATCCGATCTTGACATGTACAAATGAAGTTATAAATTTATTTTGATTATGGATAAATTGTCAAAGTCGGTCAGCAAACTCATGTAGGCTCAGAAGCCTAACAGTCATGTCTATTCATTGTCAACGTTAGCCTATAAAGTCATGATGCCTTATCCTCATTTGGACATCACTCATTTTCACACATCTCTCTCTCTCTCCTCATTGATTGGGTATGCATTTCTGGGCAACATCTCTCTCCACATGTGTGAAGGAAAGAAGGGCAATTTTCTGTTTTGGGCGTTGATCTAATTTCAGGGACTGTTTGACCAAGCGTTGACCAGTAACGTTGACCTGTTTGACTCTGTTTTTGTGTGAGGAAATTCTGTTTGGGTAGGCCGTATTTCTGGGCACAGAAATTGAGGCAATCTGTTGACTTTGACAAGCGTTGACTGCAGCTAGGGTTGACCACAGGTTGACTGTTTGACCAGATTTTGATTGGGCTGATTTCAGACTGTTTTGGGGGCTGATTCATCTTGCTGTTTGGAGGCCGAAGGTGACTGAAGTTGACCAAATTGTTGAGGGTCAAATCTTCCCTGTTGACCAGCGTTGTCTTTTCTGGTTAGGGCTCTTTTGCTGCTGTTATAAATTATCAGATTTGTAAATTATACTCTCTCTTTGCTGAACTATTGAAGACTATAGCTTCCCCACATTGAGGTTTGTCCCTGGCTAGTGCGACATCTTGTGTCCTCTTGTCTTGGCTTGTCTTCTACCGTTTATGTTTATGTTCTATCTGTATTTTACTATCATGTTGATGTGATTGCTAAATTGGATATTGATATTGGGCTAACAAAAGAAATTGAAGTAAAATTGCTCTAAAGCATAGAACATACCATTGTTGCCTAAAATTAACACCTTGTTGATTATATTTTACTCTGACAACATTTAGGATTCCACAAACAGTGCGTTATCTAACACCGGGTAAATCTTTAGCCCTTCCTCCTTACTAATACTACAGATTCACAGAGTGTTCTTGTAAATTATGGCCAATACCAGGGATATGAGCAGTGATTTCAAATCCAGTGGTTAATTGTATTTGTCAGATTGCACAGCTTTGGAAACACACAAACTCTGAGAAATCTCAGAAAACTGCTCCCATGAATTCCTCTAACAAAATATATAGGAACACTAGCTTGAAAACAACTGCTGACAACTAGTTGAAAATATCATCTATATGTCATGATATTTTCAATATATTGCGAGTTTTTCAACTCAATACAATTAGCTAAGAAAATTGAGATATTTCTCTGGGTATGAAAATATTACTATGTTTTGAAAATTTAGCAATATATTGTCAAAATATCATGAGATTATGGAACATATTGGGCGGGTCAGGGGATTTTTTTTTAAATTTTGTGCTCATTTTAAAAAGGAAAAGCAGGTGATTGAGACAAAGGGGTAGAGGGAGGGGGTTGCTTCATATTTGAAAAAAATTGAACATTTTGCTTTATATTTGAAAAAAATTGATCATTTTAGTTTTTTCTTTTGGATTTACGTTTGCCAAATTTTTTCCCAATAGTTCCAATAAGTTTCTTTCTGGACACTAGGTGATATATTTGCTGACAGGATATCTGAACATTGTTCACAATTATTGCCATACCAACAAATTCTGCTCATGAAGCAATTTGACAAGGCAGTTGTAGAAACAATGGAAAAACATGAGGGATTTGTGGTTTATTATTTGACGGACATTTTTCCTTTTTGTTTCCTATAAAATCTGAGATCTTTGTTTGGGGTTTGGATGCATTTTTATATTTTAATGATTTTATGATATTGACTGGTCGTTGAGGGCCCTGCCATTGAAAACAAATAAAAAATGTTAGGAAACATCTTCCATTTTTGTGAAATGTGTGGGCATGTCTGGGGAACACTTCTCAATGTTCCTGTTTTTGAGAACTATCAGGAAATGTTTCTGAGAGGGAAAACAACGCCTTGGGGGAGTGCTTTTTGGTAACAAAAGGCGAATCTTTGCAGCTCATGGAGATTGTTGGACATATGCCTGCATAGGTTTTACTAATAAGGAGAACTTGGTGTTACTTTTTTAAACATCTATCCACATTTCAGAACCTGAAGAACATATCCGTACTGTTTTTAGGATTATGTCCAAAGGCATTCTCTTCACTTAATAACCATTACAATTCTTGACTAATATATTGAAACCAATAAGCATTTCTAATGCTATTTTCCATATGTGAACCTATATCATAGAAATGAAATGAAGCTTGAGGATTGGAATGTTTAAAGACGAGGGATGACTACTCAGTTTTGGGTGGTATCTAAAACATCTTTGGGTTCCATTGTCATTTATTTGACAATGTGAAAGAAAATTTCCAAATTCTTTATTCGGATGAGAGGATAGTTTCTGGTAACAGACAAGGTTCTGTTCCATCATAAGCAGTGCAGACGACAATATTTTGATGGGATTAATAACAATCCAATACGATGAGTCCAAGTTTAATAGAATAACTTTAATATGTAATAATGGTTGCATGGAGTTAAGTGACTATGATAGATTAATAAGGTGCCCTTAATATGAAATAGCTGAGTCAAGTAGCATAACTACCTAGTGAATGAAATATAAGTTTTTCTACATCAATGTGTGAAATGATTCAATTTGAATAAAATACTGTCCACATCTTGTATTTGTGTATCCAGTTTTTAAATGGTTTTAGAGCATGATATCAGTTCCAAAGCTTGTGAAGATTAGAGATTAAAGGAGGTGCCATAAATTGCTAAGGCAGAAGAAATAATTGCTAAGAAGGGAAGGTTGACCAGTGAAGAAATCAAAGAGGAGGTGAATCTATTTGTTCAAATGGTTTTAAGTTTTTAAAATTTTATGAAGTTTATACCTTATAGAAATGATAATAAAATAGACTTTAGGAAAAATTACAAAGAGAAAATAAAAAGAAGGAAAGAAAAATAAAAGAAATAAAAAATTGCAATTTTGAGAGCTGTGGAGTTGAGCAACTGTCAACCATGGAGTGCTGCGTTGCAGAGAGAGTTGAATTGTTAATCTTGTATGTGAGAAAATGTAATGCCCTACTTGATCCTATCATGCTAATTTTGATTAGTGTTTAATTAACATGAAAATATTTACTTATAATTATTAGGTAATATTGGTATATACCTACACTTGTGAAATTGTAATTTTATTTTACTGATATGACTTTTATTATTTGTTATTATTCAATTCCCAATATGTTTTCTCAAATTTACTTTTGGATAGGATATGGTCTTCTCCAATTTATTTCTAAATTAAATATCTATATTTTAATTTCCAAGGTGTCTTCTCAAATCTACTTTTGGATAGGATATGGTCTTCTCCAATTTATTTCTAAATTAAATATTCATATTTCAATTCCCAAGGTGTCTTCTCAAATCTACTTTTGGATAAATATGGTCTTCTCCAATTTATTTCTAAATTAAATATTCATATTTCAATTCCCAAGGTGTCTTCTCAAATCTACTTTTGGATAAATATGGTCTTCTCCAATTTATTTCTAAATTAAATATTCATATTTCAATTCCCAAGGTGTCTTCTCAAATCTACTTTTGGATAAATATGGTCTTCTCCAATTTATTTCTAAATTAAATATGCATATTTTATTTCCAAAATGTTTTCTCAATTCTACTTTGGATAAGATATGATAAGAAAAGTCAAGGATATTAAAATAAAAGGATGAGGGGGTAGTAATGACATTAATGATAGGTAGTTGAGGTGGATGGGAAGAAGAGACATAAAAGAGGAGGATGAGAGGAGAGGGAGAGATCCTTGGTCTTTGTTTTGGACACTGGAGGATTTTTATTTTGGGGAGGAATGTGGAGGAGAAGGGAGAGAATGAGAGAATTCAAACTTGGATCTATTGGAGAATGTTGCTTTTAATTTGGACACATTATAACTAGTTGGACTTCGGATCAAAGGGCTAGGGAACCTGTGGAGGTTCCATGGGCTAGGAAATCATTCTTAGTTGGTTGAGAGGTAAATTCAGTTGGGTTGCCAAGAGAAGCATCCCAATCAAGTCAGTAGCATCCCAACCAAGTTACTGGAATAAGTATTTTTCCATTTGTTGATTACTTATGTAAATTGTTGCAAATGAAATTTCATACTTATTTAAAATGTTCTAAAGCAAATTTTACTTGTATGTTATTACTAAGTAAATGTAGAGTTATAAACATGTTATTTCTTCTTATTATAGTTAAATTAAAGGATGAATCTAATTTAGTTAGAAGACCTAAGATAAGTCCTCATAGAAAAAGGCAAACTCTAGATTCTAGAGAATCCCTTAGCAAAGAGTAGACATACACAAGACAAACAAAGATGATTCACACAGTGCATGAGAGCCAAAGTAACATGTAGATATCCATGCAGAATACAAAGCTCAAATATACAGGCACAAGTGTGAGTGTCAAGCAGAGAGTGCTGTGCTGCAATTAGAGATGAACCGTTGAACTTGTACATGAGAAAAAGGTAAATTCTAGAGAATCCCTTAGCAGAGACTCGAAAGGCACAACACAAACAGTGAGGATTCACACAGTGCATGAGAGCTAGAGTAACACATAGACGTCCATGCAGAATATAAAGCTGAAAAATACAGGAACATGATGTGAGTGTTGTAGAAAATCACATGTTGTAAATATATGTGTTTAAGAAGAAATGTGTGCATGAACAAAACATGTGCCCTCACCTGTGTAGCCAAAAGAGAAAATCACATGAATATATGCCCTATCAAATGATACAATGCCCAAAGGGAGGTTCATTGTTGAAACAAAACAATGATCTTTTTGAATAGGACAGTGCGAGAAGAACATAGTGAACTTTTGTGCTCTAGGACACAAATTATTACTGTGTACCAAGTCTTTGAAGTAGAGGTAACCACACAAATTCTTGAAGGCCACATAGTTGCAAATGAAATTCATAAAGTATTATTTTTATTTGTATAGGGCACAAAGTCAAAAGATTCTAAAGTTATATGATTTCTTAAACTGCTGCGTTAACATATTTTTTTCATGGAGCAGAGGGATTGAAGTTTAATAAACTTATTTTGGCATGCAAAACCCAGAGAAATTCTCATCTCGAAAGATTGTTTTCGATGATTGTTGAATATTGCACATAAGCATGCCTTTCTAAAACAAAACAACGAGTTTTGTTCAAAATCTCTTTTAATTTACCCAGAAAGTCAGATTTTCATAATAATGTTTGAAGGAAAATATGAGTATGCTTACCCCCCATGAATTTTTGATGTAGCATGGTGGATAGAGGGAGGTACCATGCTACCACAAGGAGGAAAGCCCAATTTCCCATGGCTTGGAAGGGAGATGGAGTCACTAGTTCGTTTTGAAAGATATCAAGGAAACTTAGGCAATGGAGGAAGGCTAATAGTTTATTTGAGATTGAGAGTAGATCTTAATATGAACCATAGAGTTTGAGGTTGATTTTTATATGGCTAGTACTCTTATGTGTCAACAAGTAGATGTATAACAACATATTAATAAAGGAAAGAAAATAAACTAGGGTTTATTTCTTGAGTCCTTTGGTCATCTGATTTACTTGCAAGGAAAGAAAGAGAACTTGAAATGAAGGAAGATGCAATTGAGTTAATCCCATTTCAATCCAAATGCACATGAAAATAAAGAAGTATTAGGATTTTCCCCTTTTTACTTTGACGTGCAAGCAAACTGGAAGAATAACCTATAGGGTTTATCAATTCCCTATGTGGGCAAAGCCATTAAACTATATGTGAGATTGACAAAGCAAGAGAAAGAGAAAGAAAGGGAGGTTGCTTACATTGAGATCCAAGACAGAGACTAAGCAAGCATAGAAGGCTTAGGATCCTATGTATGTCAATATATTTGCAAACTTACCGAGGATCCCTTGCAAAACATAGTTCAACAATTATGTTCTATAATATGCAATAATGGAAACACACTAAGCAATCAAACATACACAAAAGATTTATTTAATCAATGCAAGTATGAAAACCCTTTATTCCATCAATGAGAAGGTACATTCCCCATCCAATGTTTTGTTGGAACCTCCCTTTAGGTTGATTTTGGGAGACCAAGATGTGTGTATGGATGTAGTCGAAGACACCCTAGAGTGTCCAAATAAGTCCAAAGGAGAGACTACATGTTGAGGAAGACTCGAGGTGGCTAGAGGGTTGAGGAGATAATAGATCCAAGTAGTGGAAGTGCGTGAAAAGTGGAGATGAGAGAGCTAGGTCACAATCTGATGCATAGTCGAAAGAGTTTTTACATGTGGAAGATAAAATAAATATATCAATGTCTAATAAATGACCACAAAAGTAAGCTAGTGGGATTGAGGAGTATATCCAATGAAAGTACAATTTGGGAGAGTGAAAATATCTTTGGGAGCAAAAGTCGAAAGGGAGAAACTAAGCAAATATAAGATATAAGGAGTCTAAATGCTAAGCTATGGGAGTACAAAATAACATCTTGAATTATTTATTTGATTAGAAGTAATGAAAACTAAGAACAAGGCCTTAGTACTAAGTGAAAGAGATACCTAGTTATGCTAAAGGTGATTGACAAGTGTGAGAGGGGTGAGGGGTCCGAAGGAGGGTATTTTTTGACAAGTTTTCAATCATTATGAAATGGCCGATACACTTTTGATTGATACTGCTTGGGAAATGGTCAGGTTTGAGAGGGGCTAGTTGTATGACCTCGTGAGGAGCACAACCACAAGGAAACCAAACTCTGCTAGCATCGAAGCCTATAGGGAAGAAAAGTTGGATGGAAATCTGCTTCTTGGCTAGATATATGGTGCTGAGTAGCTCCCCCATCTGTGTGGTCTCTATGATTTGATTTGTCTGCTAATGTTGGGGAGAAACCCTTGGGAGGGGGTGGCTGAAAAGATATTTGAGGCCTCACTGCTATGATATTTAATGTATCATGGGGCTCTGCTTGCCACTTGTTGCCCATGTAAATGGGATAGCAAGGAATTAAGAATCGATCCTCCTAAGGGTCTCTAACATAGGTGGGGTACCTAGAGTTTGAGGCCTATGCCCAAGTGCTTTTCTCATGAAAAGAGTGAGGTATTGTTGATCAGAGAAAACTTGAAATCTCATAATAGGCAATGGTATCTCCATTGATCTCATAGTAAATAGGGCATCAAATGAGATGCTTTTATGTCTTGATCTTTGCAAGGAGCAAAGTTGGCGAACCTTGTTTGGTCTTGGGGAATGATGATGAATCGATGCTTATGAGAACTCATGCTAAATTGGTGAGATGAGGTCTTGAGAGCATGCATCTAGTGTCAGAATGTGTATCATAATCAAATTTTGAGGTTGTTGCTTAATTCTATGAAGCACTTTGCATAGAGAGACATCTTTAGACTCAAACCCTTTGGAGGGGTGGTCATGTAACTTGGATATTCTATCTATAGAGATCTGCACTTAGACTACGATTCATATCTTACATAATGGGCAGAAGGTGACCTAGGGCATTAAGGGAATATCTGAAACAGGGTAAGATGTTGTGGGGGGATAACAATTGATTGAAGTAGATAAGAAGCCTTTAAAACCTAGTAGCATTCCTTTCTAAGAGACTAGCTAAGGAAATGAACTTAGGTGGGCAAAGAGGAAGGTAGGGATATGGGGTCCTCCCAAAGGTTGGATGATCAAAGGATTAAACTTTGTGGAGAAACAAGATCACCTAAAAGATAGGCCCTAAATGCAATAGTTGGGCCTTGAACTCTTCTTGAACAGTGGGATAGGTGACAATGTGCTTGCATTGTTTAGAAGCAAAATTGGTCCATAGATCTCAAAACCGTTGTTGGCCATGGGTTATGGGGGTATATCTAACAAGTCCTTCTTGGACGAGTTATCCTGGAAGTGGTTATGAAAGAATTTTCGCTCAAGAAGGCAAGGGAGCCATGGCTCTTATTGAGTTGCGGCTGAAGGCATTCTGCAAGATGAAATGAAGCCCTGTTACCTAGTCCTCTAGGTAAGTGTATGTTGTAGTAATCTTGATCTCCTCTCATTGGAAGTAAAAATGTTAACCACCTAAATCATGCTTCAACACGTTGAAGATCATAACCCTGGTTTTACCAGTTAACTGACAACTATTGAATATCATAGAAGTTAGAGAGGGAATTAATCGGTTTCTATGAGCCATTAGGTAAAGATGAGAAAAGGATCAAATTTTCAACAAAAAGTAGGGATATATAAGCACTTAGTGTAGGAGACAATCGTTACAATCCTATATATGCTCTCGAAGGAAGGAGAGGACACCCCTACCTTATTTGTATAGTTCTTTAGATGAAAGTAGGTAGGCCATAGGCAGTTGCTAGGTTTGATCTTCAACCTCGTCCAGATTACTCCAATGAGTTCACGATTGACCATGGTTAAAAAAGAAAAGAAAAAGAAAGTAGGTAGGCCATAGGCCATGCGAAGATGACCTAGAATTAACTCGTGGAGTTGCATGATGACCATTAAGGGGGTATTTGAAATGCCAATATTTGAATCCTTTGGATTAGACTCTCCCTCAAAACTACGTCGAATGCTTTCAAAAAATCTACAAAGAAATAAGTGGCTTTCAAAGAGCAATCACGAGCATCTTCAACAATGGCCTTGAGTGTGATTCATGAAAACTTGATAAATGATTTGGTATTGGGGGTGGAAACTTGCTTGTCCATGAGTTTGGAGATGCTTATTGTCTTGCTCATCTCAAGAGTTGTAGGTGGAGAATTGTAGCATAGAGCTTGGATAATGTGTGCCCAATCATGATGGTCCAATAGTTATTTGGATTAGAGTTGGTCCTCGATTTGAGAATCAGGTGTATGATGTAGTGGGACAAGCTCGAGGAAGGTTGAAACAAGCCACACGACTAAACAAATCAACATTATGGGAGTGGAGAGTGACTATCATGTTTGAGAAACTCGGCTTGGAAGCCTTCCTCATTAGTTTCCTTGGCGCCTATTCATATTCACAACCCTAGTCACTCTCTTGATGTCACTCTTGGTGAAAATGTGGCATGAGAAGGGTGGGGATGTAATATGGGTAGGGGCTTGGGTAAGAACATCATAAAGGGAGATTGTATGGGAGAACATGTATTGGGGATCTAGATTTGCGGGGAGGGTAGTTTGTTTTGGTAAAAGGGTTCACCATAATGCTTTGAGAGAGTGAGAAAACGGTCTCACAAAGCTCATGATGCCTCAAGGAAAGGAAAACCCATTTTTTATGGTGGACGAACTGGCGGTAAGGTTTTTGAAGGTTGTGGTAAGAAGGGTGGTCATGGGTGAAGGTGAGATAGAGATGTTTATGGTGGAATTTACACTCATCATCAATTTGATGGTTCATGGGGCAAGAGTTGATGGGAGTTGTATGAGTGATTATCTAGTGAGATGGAGGTAGGAGACAAGAGCAACATTAGAAAGTGAAGTGGAAAGGAGCACATATTTGGTTGACGTTATCCTCAGGGATAAGAAGAAGGGGAAGGTGGGGTAACTGTAGAAGGCGAGAGGTGTAGATGTTAGAATACTCAATGTCGAAGAGGATCATAGTATGAGGGATGGTTGGGAGGCAAAGTGGGGAGGAGCTTTTGATGGACATGGAGAGGAGGGTATGGTCTGCCAAGGGGAGGGAAGATACTGATAAATGATGAAAAAGATGGAGAAGCTCTTGGAGATAAGAGTTGGAAACCTTTAATAAATAGATATGGAGTGATCTAAATAAATTTGGGAATACCCTAGGTGTGTAGATGAAAGTTACACTTGTTATTGGATATGTCTCTTTTCTTGGGGATCTATACAAACTATATTACAGGTGAAAGTTAGGCTAGTTGTTGGATAGGTCTCTTTTTTATACAAATTGCGTTGCAAGTTTTCACTATCATACTAGAACTAATTTTGGAGAAAAAGGTGCTCTTTGTTTCACGTGCTATGGATACATGTTTGATATGTGTTATAGTCTTTGTATGACTAGCCCCTCCCCCCAAGAAAAAAAATTTGGGCAGTTTGTTATGTTTGTTTTTGGCAATCACAGGGAAAAGTTTTTTGTGCGATTTTTTACGTTCATTTTTGGCAATTTTTGTCCCACCGTTTCTGCTTTTGGTGGTTTTGTGGCGCATGGTTTTCTAACTTTGGTTAAGGAATTAAGGTTTTAATCTAATCTAGGGCAATGGATTAGTGGTTTTGGATGCTGTGAAATCCTATATATTGTATTGTAAATGATAAAATTGTTTGATGATTAAAAATTAGAGGTGTTGCTCTAAACATTTTTGTTAGCTTTCCTAGTTAAGGGCTTCCAAGGTAAAATCTTTGAGTATTATGTGTCATTGCCATTGCTTACTTTTTTGTTTATCAAGGATCTATGTACGCATTGTTTATTTTGAAGGTTTAAATCATACATGGTACGCCACTAAAAAGTTATAATATGCTTCTTGTGCTTAAATTAAGGAAAGTAAAGAGAAGTTTGACCAAGTAAATCCCCTAAAAAGCGTGCCCAAATGGATTTGTGTTCTTTGCTTACTCAAAAGGAGGCATTCCCAACTAAGTGAGACCATTTCAAGGGCATAGAGCTTGAGCCTTGATCAAGTCATGGATGAAAGTGCCCCATGTTGAGAAGCCAAAAAGTTTAGCAAGGCCAAACATGTGACTAAGGGTCAATGTATAGGGAAAAATGCTAAAGGGACCTTGTCAAAGCACCAGACACCAATATGGTGACTAGTCACTATGGTTATGTGTTTAGGCTAGACAAGGGACTTAATGGAGAGTAAAACAAACATAAATGGGTTGTTGCAAGGATAGGTGGAGGGCCTTTGTTGTCTCGATGAGTTCATGTATGTTTCATGCACTATACAAACTTCCTACACCCATATTTGAATGGGAAGTGTGTGAAATGCAAATCCATATGGGAGGAACTTCCATCCATGAAGAGGAATGGGAGCGAATTGAAATGAAGGGGACTTAAAGGTGTAAAGGCAACAGATGGAAAAAAGAAAACAAGGCATGAAAGGGGGAAGGTGCCCTTGATAGAGTAGAATTTGGGTGTCATGATGATAAGCGAGGAGACAAATGAAAAGAAAGACAATAAAGAAGAGATGTTGGGAAGGTTATAAGCAAAAAGCAAATCTAATCACCCAACTAGATGAAAAAAGCAGATATTGAGATAAGACATGAGAAAGGTGAGAAGTTATACTTGCACTTATACAAGCGTAGCTAACCACATGGCAATGCATTAGGGGTGTGCTAAGAACAAATGGAAAATAGCTAAGTCATGCTACATGTTGTAGGTGAGTTGTGAAACATAGCATATGTTGCAAATGAAATCAATTGGCAATGAAAGATACAAGGGATAGATCAGGTAAGATACTTACACTTGCTTGTTTGCAAATGATGATATGGGACATTTTGCAGAGGTATGCTGAAGGTGATTGTAATATAATGGAAATATACAATGATAAACAAAGCAAACATAACCAAAGACACACAAAAATACTCAAGCATCAGAACGCCATTTTAAAGCCAAAAACTTTATTATAATATGAAGAGGGTACAATGAGGTGCTCGAAAGAGTGCACATGGGCTTGCTCAAGGCAAGCTAGCTAAGCCCAAATGAATAATAAGAAGTCCCCCTCATATATGTTGCTGCTTTATCTCCTAGCTCTGCCCTGAACTAATTAGAAATATGTTGCTGGGTGTGAAGATCTATTGTTAGGGCCTCTTTCAGTTTTCAAAAAATTTCGGGAAATTATCCTCGGCATCTCCACCAATAACCCACAAAAACCCACAGAGGAATTGGCTAAATGTTGACTTCGGAATTTTGGCCCAAATTTCCCCTAGCTCCTCTAGTTGTGGCCTAGATTGGGACCCCTATTTGACCCCTCAAATCTGCCCAAAAAATTTTGCCAAATTATTTTTGAAGTCCTTGTCAAAAACCCAGAAAAACACAAAAAGGGTTTGTCTTAGTTTTGACGGTCCAAAATTGACCCCAAATGCTTGGGCCTCCTCCACAAGTAAAAGATGTACCTTGTAGCAGATGCTGCGTTTGCTGCTCTGACAAAATGATGGAAAAGCCCCCACAACACTTCCCCAGACTCCACCTCAAGTTTTGGGCCCAAATTCCCTTCTCTCCTCAACTCAAATGTGTCTCCTCCAAGCATTGCATAGTCCCCAGCGCTGCTGCTAGTGTCTCTTCCACACAAACTCACACTCCCAGTGCGGAAACAATCAGAAAAGGATGGAACTCTCTCCTTGGGCTGACACTCGAAGTCCACGGAAGTAAGGGTTGAGATCTCTACTTGGAGACACTCGTGTGCTAAACAACACTTGCAGACTTGGCTTTCACTCAAGCGTGTTATGTCAAAGACAAGTTTTTGAATAGATGAATGAATGATCCAAAATGAGTGCCTCTTGCTTTATTTATAATTCGTGGCTCGTCTCCATGTGGCCCCCACTCTCTCTCTCTCTCTCTCTCCTAATTCACACTCCCTTCTCTTTCCTCTCTCTTCCAAGAGTGCGAGTTCCCTCCTTGGGTCAAATTTCTCTTTCTTGTGGTCCCCACTTTCCACTAGAGTCGCAATACTCTCTTTTCCTCCTAAGTCCTAGTGTCGAAATTACGTCCTCTCTCCAAAGTCATCTCTAATGCTGAAAATCAAATTGGGATATTACAATCCTTCCCGCCAAAAATTGCTTGTCCTCAAGCAAATGCCTGAACCAACGCCTCCTTTGTCTGTTAATCACCCCTATCACTATCAGTAATACCAAGGTCCCAAACGTGCCACTGAGTCATCCCAGGTCTCTGCACTGTCCTGACATGAAAGAATCCATTAATACCAGGATCCCAATCCATCTTGTCCCACCTGAAGCTCCCCTCGCTCCACTCACTATCTTGCTCGGTACAAGTACCAAAAGTCCCCTCTATATACCATCAGTGAGTAGGGGATCATGATAAGCGACATCATGCCCAACTCCTCGTGAAGCTATCCTACCACGTAGGCCATCCCATGCATTCCAGGAGTATACGCTTGAAGATACCACCCAATCCCAACAGAGATAACGTCTCGCTCACGTGAACTTCTCTTGATATCATCCTGCTGGCCCACTTGCCATGCTAACGAAGTCCTCCACGCCATCGGTGACTCGCTAAATCCCAATGGAAGATCTGCATGATCTCCCTCTATAGTAGCTAGCTCATCCCTAAAGGATATTGAGCTGTGAAGAGCGGTGACGATCAAGTCCCTTGCTAATCTTGAGTGGTGACGCCATGCTAAAGCTGTGCTACTCTAATTATGACATACTCCCCACGGTGTGCGCACTGTATCCTCCTCGCATGAGGCCTAGTGGCGAAAGATCTATGAGAGGCATGCTCATCTTGCCCAGGCATCCCCATGATGCCAATATCTACCCCTCCATTGCCAATCTTGACCCTAAGCCATAACAAGATAAGTCTGCCTCGCCATGCCGTGGAGGTCTTAGTGATCCCCATGTGTCAAACCCAAACTGAACTTGATCACCCTCTGCCATGATCTTGCTCATCACAAAGGGGAGTGATCCACTCGCCAATCGGGTCCCTGGATCCCCCAAACATATGGGGAGCTCACAAATCCCTCTCCTCACTGGATGTCACTGTGTAGCGCTGCTATCTGCTACAACCCATCTGGCCCTCATCTCTGACCCCTGTATGTATCCCTTGGGTGGACCCCAAGTATTAGGAGTATGTCCCACACATGCGAACTTGCCTTGTTCCTGCCAGACCACACAGAGAAATCTGCTATTCCAACTCCTGATGATACACCTGGACACTGATCGAAGTCTGGGTACCCTCCTAAAGACGAAGTCTACCATCCACCGTCCCTTAAGTGGAGCTTAGGGGTGGAACATATGCTACCTCGACTATCAACCACACCATCCCTAAGCCTGTATCCGACAACTGGTGCACCTACCAAGGGTCTCAACTGGAGAGTCTCCTCCCAGCTCATGACACACAGTGTCTCATCCAACTGTTTAGGGTGAGCCTCCCACGCCCTACTGCCTGAATGGAGAGTGTGAAGGGGAAACAACCAAACGCTCTGTGACTGTAAGCAACATTGGAGGATGATGGGCGGGTATGTCCCAAAGGGTATGATAGAAAGTTTGTTGGAATGCTCAATAGTGATCCTACGGATGACACTCTCTCTGCCTCGGAGCTGCTGATAACTCCCTCGGAGCCCTATCTCCGCTAAACACGGTGTCCCCAGATGCTCAACAATGCCCTCATCGATCCTAGGTGAGCTGGATCCAATGGCACACCCAATGCCCCGGTCCATAAGTCTCCTTAGGGGCAACTCTCCAAGAGTCCGCTGCACTGCATCATGTGTCACCGCATACCACCAAGTATCACTGTACTCTTCATCAAGTCACTGTAAGCCGCAAATTGTCCCTGTACACCACAATTTACCCCCGACTAAGGCTATACTATCCTGTATCGCCCTGCATCTTATCTGCATCAAGGCACCAATCACTCCTCGCGTGTACTTAATGTGATATAAGGCACTCCTACTCCACAACGCGATCCAACAAACTACGGTACACCACCATGCATCTCCATGTCGCTCTATAGTCCACTGCTCCATACTAGATGCTCCCACACATCCTTGTATGTGATGGTATAGAGCTGTGCCTCTACGTGTCGGCCCACACCTGATCAGTATCATCACCTCCACCATCGCATCACTATACCTGCCGATGAATGGATCTTCACTCCAAATCCCTCCCGAGGGATTCGAGAAGTGAATCTCCCTATGTGTCAGCAATGATGCTACCACTACGCTACTTCTCATCGTCCTCTGTGCCCCACACAAAAGTGCAGAGTCCCCAGCTCCATACAAGGCACCGTTTGGTGGCCTGTCAATGCCACCTCCTTTAACAAACTCTTGCCAGAGTATGCTGATCACCCCGTGATCCCGTGTACAAACGTCATACCAAGACAACCAAAGGTGTCTGTCCATAAACTGGTTGGCCACTGGTGCTGACTAAGACTCCCCTAGCGAATGTGCATGCTCAATTGTACCATCCTGGTTGTATCTAATCGACACTCTTGGGAAATGATAGGTAGTCCCACCTGGAACCCAATGCCAGTCTGTGCTACTAGTATCCACAGTGCTTGGAAACTCCTGGAGCTACATCCAGGTCCACCACCATCTCTATAGTCCACTCCACAGGGTACCAACTTAGAATCTCTTGCCATCCAACCCCAAGAGAGGGATTGAATGCAAGAACTCCTGCACATAGAACAACCTCAACATGCAGATGCTGCACCCTATGCAATGTGAAAATTTCTAAATCTAACAAACCAGAAATCCTACTACAGTTATTGGTTTAACGTCTCCTACTTATTATTTCATTCAACAAGTTATTTAATTAGATAAACAGTGATGTAAACAGTGCTACAGACTACACTGATATACAGATCATAAACTGAAACAATAGATGAGACAAGCACTAAAGGGACACCGTTATTTTTGGACAACACGTCCCTGGAAAAACCCAATGCGGGAAAACTGGTGCAGTAGATAGAGGGTTTGTATTATTAAGCAAGCATAATCTGAGTACAACAGGTTGTCTCTTACATCGGCTAACCTTACAGAGAAATCACAGCAACAAGAAATGCATTCGAGGGTTTACCTCGCTCCCCAAGTCACAACTGATCCAATGAGTGATCTAACACCATCTTGGCAAACACTGCGAAGTCCCTATGCAATCACTGCGTGGACCAGCGTCTAGCCTTTAGAGAACTGTGTCAACCCTTCTGCTAGATCGATTTGCTGCATGAAGACGGCTATTTTTCCCTCCCGGCTTAGAACCTCATTCCTTCAGCAAAATCTTGGACTACTGACGAATACTCTTCACTGCCACTGCAAGACCCCCTTTGGACTGTGTCAGCTCTACGTGAACCTCTCCTCGGCTGCGTAGGTCTTTGCGCTGCCTCCCTGATGCTCAAGCTGCCTCTCTGCTACGTACTCTTTGGCTCGAAACTTCCTCTCCGGTCCAAATCTCTGCTTCTGCCCCTCTTACTGCAACTCAGGTCACTTGTTCGATTTTTTCAGTAAACCACGCCCCAAAAAAATCGAATTGATTGATCAACTTGGTGTATCTCCAACTGACCCTCAAGCCTCCTCTTATACTTTTCCTGTTGATGAATCAATGATCGAGTTTAAGTCCCTAATCAACGACTAAAATTAAAACAGACTTGATTCTTGTCTCTTAGAAGCTTCTTACCCATATTTTTATTAATACCCATTAATAGTTTTATTTTCCTAAGTTTAGACTTAGGAACCCCATTAAAAATATTAATTATTTTAATAAAACACAAACCAGGCGAAATTTCACCAAATGATTTCTGGGTCTTGGAGATCTCATGTATTTTAGCCCCTCCACAAAATTTCAGAGCTAGAGCACATCCAGTGCTACTGAAAATCAACATGAAACTCCAATCATCTCATCCTACTACCCAGGTCAACACATGATATCTGACTAGGTAGCTCTGTCTCTCTCTCTCCAATGTGGAGGTATGGGTTGTTAATGCTGTAGATCCTGTCAGTGCGCCTCTGAAGCGAATTGTGCTAAAATCCTAACGTGTGGTCTCTATGTTGCCCCTCATCAATGGCTAGCCCAAAGGATGGCTGCACATCCTCCTCCATCATGGGTTCGACATGAGCCTCCAACTGCTCTTCCATAGTAAACCCAACATGCAAGACATGCTCACCAGTCACCTATCCTGGGATAGGTGACTGTCGTCTGACAACTCTATCATAGATATGGATGCCCCTGCACCTATTGGCTCCTCATCAATAGTGGAGATGTCTCCTGGCACCTCATCAGCCTGTGGTACGCTACTATCAACTGAGAACTCGGTCACAACCCGGGATACCTCAACAACAGGTGGCATTTCATCGATGGTTGTATGCTCAGCTGTCTCCTTGCCAACCATGGCTCCTTGAACTTCTCTTTCATCTTCTTCCTTAATCCTTCTCATCATCCCTGAAAAAGTCCACTGAATCTCCATTGGTTTGTGCATGCCTCTTAGTTCACAGAACTCCAAAAAGGAGAGGGATACCTGAATGCCATGACCCAATGATTGGTATGCCCTCCAGTTTGCTTCCAATAACTCCACATCAGTGTCAATCACATCTAGATTCCTAATTGGGGAATGAATCAACTTCTCCCCCATGTCAATCATCATTTCTTGCATCCTAATCAACTCATTCAAGGTTACCGCCATGCTGTTTGATTCTAAGCTTTCTTTGGATCCCACGATTTCTTAGTTATTTATTTATTTAATTTTTATTTGTATTTTTTAATTTCTTTTCCGGTCTTGCCATAGAATGAACGGTTTCCCACAATTTGAGCCGCGATTGTGGCTCTGATACCACTGTAATATTCCTAATGGAAATATACAATGATAAACAAAGCAAACATAACCAAAAACATACAAAAAAATACTCAAGCATCAGAACACCATTTTAAAGCCAAAAACTGTGCTGCTGAGCCATTTTATTATAATATGAAGAGGGTACAATGAGGTGCTAGAAAGAGTGTAGATGGGCTTGCTCAAGGCAAGCTAGTTAAGCCCAAATGAATAATAGGAAGTCCCCCTCAAATATGTTGCTGCTCTATCTCCTGGCTCTGCGCTGAATTGCTCAAAAATACATTGTTGGGTGTGAAGATCTGTTGTTAGGGCCTCCTCCGGTGCTCAGAAAATTTCGGGAAATTAATCCTGGCCTCTCCACCAATAACCCACAAAAACCCACAAACAAATTGGCCAAATGTTGACCTCAGAATTTCGACCCAAATTTCCCCTATCTCCTCTGGCTGTTGCCTGGATTGGGATCCCTGTTTGACCCCTCAAATTTGCCCAGAAAATTTTGCCAAATTAAATCTGAAGTCTTTGTCAAAAACCCAGAAAAACCTAGGAATGGTTTGTCTTAGTTTTGGCGCTCCAAAATGATCCACAAGTAAAAGATGCAGCCTATAGCAAATGTTGCGTTTGCTGCTCCAACAAAATGCTGGAAAAGTCCCCACAACACTTCCCCAAACTCCACCTCAAGTTTTAGGCCCAAACTCCCTTCACTCCTCAACTCCCAAATGTGTCTTCTTCAAGCATTGCGCAGTCCCCAGTGCTGCTGCTAGTGTCTTCTCCACACAAACTCACACTCCCAGTGCGAGAACAATAAGAAAATGATGGAACTCCCTCCTTGGGCTGGCATTCGAAGTCCACCGAAGCAAGAGTTGAGATCTCTACTTAGAGACACTTGTGTGCTAAACAACACCTGCAGACTTGGCTTCTGCTCAAGCGTGCTATGTCAAAAACAAGTTTATGAATAGATGAATGAATGATCCAAAATGAGTGCCTCTTGCTCTATTTATAATTTGTGGTTCCTTCTCTCCTTGTGGTCCCCACTCTTTCTCTCTCCTAATTCGCACTCCCTTCTCTTTCCCTCTCTTCCAAGAGTGCGAGTTCCCTCCTTGCGTCGAATTTCTCTTTCTTGTTGCCCCTACTTTCCACTAGAGCCACAATATTCTCTTTTCCTCTTAGGTCCCGGTGCCGAAATTGTGTCCTCTCTCCAAACTCATCTCTAATGCTGAAAATAAAAAATAGGGATATCTCAGTGATGTACATTAAGTGTGAGGGAAATGATGCTAACCAAGTCATGTACCTATAATGTAAATGTTAGAAATTTTTCCCAACTAGGGTAAGGGAGATGTCCACCTCAAAAGGGAAAGTGAGCAAGTGAAGGCAACAAGAAATATAAGGAGGCAACTACTCTAAGAGGAGCATGGCCGAAAGGAGAGTAGGGGACACCACCAATGAGGGGAAATAAAGGCAAAAGGAATTTGGTCCAATGAGGGGTAAGGGAAAAGAAAGAAGGCAACCTACCCCTTGATAGGGATGAGTAGGAGACACCCTACTTTATGACAAGGATGAGAAGGGTACACCATACCTTATGATAGGGATGAGAAGGGGACACCCTTTAACATCGAAAATGGCAGACACCCTACCCTTAGATTGGTGTGGAGCTAATGATGATGTTAGTAGGAGCTACTAAAGGCCAAGCAAGATGTAGGCAACCCCATTAGTAAGAACTACTGACGAAAAGTCACCTCATTCTTTTTCAAGGATAATGATGAAAACCTTCCATTGGGAAAGAACATGGCTTATACCTTACTTGTTAGTAGTGGTGAAGCCAACCACTACACTAATTAGAGATAGCAAAGGTGAGGCAAGAAACAAGGGATAGCACTAGTCAGTGATAGTGAAGGTGGAGCAAGTGATAGGTAGCAACATTAGTAATGGCTAGTGAAGGTGTGTAGTGTCCCCAATTTTTGGATTATATTTTGATGTCATTAGGGACATTTCCAGAGCTCATGTTAGCTAGGTCACAGGAGTAGGATTACATTTTTTGGTGGGCCTGGAGGGTTTTGAGGAGTTCTATGGGGGCTAATTGGGATCGCTTGCTTAAGAGACATTGATGGTTGAGATGGGTTAGCATTCATCCTTGGGACCAACCATCGATGAAGTGCAAGTAGGTGCTGAGACATCCAACATGGGTCCAAGGCTTTCAGCTGAGAGCCATTAGAGGAGATTTGAGTACTTGAGGGAAGATCTTCTAGCACTGAAGAAGAAGACCCAAGCACTTCGAGGCACCATCACACAACAAATTGGTGAGATTGAGACCTCAGAGCTATGTGCTGAGTCAACAACCAAGTTGTCTAGTGTTAGAGAGCGGCTAAAGTTCCTAAGAAGGCAACAAGGGAAGCATATGGCGAAGTTTCAACACAACCCCTCTTCAGGAGCACATCGACGAGGCTTACAACACTATTAAACCACCTCTATACATTGGAAAGAGACAGGCAGAATTTCCTAGATTGATCTTGTGTGTTGATTAGGTAGACAAATCAAGGTGACATGAGTTGAGCTTGGCACAACATTGGCATAGTGGATTTGTTTTGTGTACAGGTGTTCGTGCATTCGATCTCTCTCTTGGGGTTGGATGGTGAGAGATCTTTAGTTGGTACACGGTGGAGTGGGTTAGATTTCTGGAAATAGTTGCAGTCCGTGTTACAAATCACTAGGAGCTTTTGGACATCGGGAGCATTGGCGGCCCAGGGTGGCATTGGGATCCAGGTGGGAATCTTTATCACATATTGGATAAACAAGACGACTATGGCATTGACGAGACAATTGACCCAGTGATTGAGCATACACATTTCTTCATGGAGTTGTAGTCAGCACTATTGGCTAGTCGGTTTATGAGCAGACTTTAGGAGATGTCTTGGCACATCGTCCATCTAGGGGGTTGTAGGATGGTCAACATACTCTGGTAGGAGTTATTTGGATGGGACGACATTGGAATGCCACCAAGCAGGGCATTGTATGGAGACGATGCTCTTCCATTAATGTATTGGGTACAGGAGCCTCCGAGGATCAACGTAATGTGACATCACCATGAGCACTTGAGGAGCTATGCTGCTCAAGTTTACCAAGACAATTTAGGAGATGTGACTCACATCACAGTGAGTTCACTAGTAGAGATAGATACATTGGCATATACGGGATACTAGGCGATATAGGTTGGTATGACAACAAGCATGGTATCTAGTGGTGCACAATATAGTGTTATGCAGAGGAATGCAGGTATACATGGCTGTATGCAGTAGCTTATGGTGTTGCACAATAGGGTTTTGCAGGCGTACCATTGAGCTTGCCCTACCTAGGATTAGTGAGGGGACAAATAAGCATTTAAGAGCATCATGTCTTCAAATGAGATATCAATAGATTAGAGACAGAGAGGAGCATTCATAGGACTACCCTTGGATATCCATATGGACTCTTGATCATACCCTTGGGAATTGACACACTTATCACTCTCCAGTACTGCTTACTGTTGCAGAGGGTTTGGTTGTCACCCCTTGATGATCTCATCACGAACAACAAGACAGAATGTTCAGCTAAGACAGTTGGATGAGACACAGTGCATCAGGAGAGAGACTTCCTAGTCGAGGCATATGGTCAGGGTGTAAGTTAACAGATGCAGGCTTAGGGATGGCGTGGTCTAATGCAGAGGCAACATATGTTTTGCCCTTGAGTTCATGCTTAGGGGGATGCATGATACACTTTCAGCTGGACATTCTGAGGCATTATATTAGCATGAGGTACAACAAATGGTAGATATCGCTTACAAGAGGGCGTTTAGACTCTAGGCACTATGGGAGTGCATCATAAGGAGACGAGACAACAGATTCAATTGTAATACTTCCTACCATTATAATTTTTTTGTAGCATCATTATAATTGAAATATTGTGTAAAATATATCATCATACTTTATTTATAACAGCATATTCCTTTATTTTGAATTCACAATTACCCATAATAATTTGAATGTATCCACATAACTGGACATACATGCACATAATTGGACATACCTGTGTACTTGCATACTTGGTTTTTCCCATCTAGTGATGAACCCTGGATGGCATTTCGTTTCTTGTGTTTTGTTACCAGTGTTTCCGCGATGATGAACCGTGGATGATGTTTCCTGTGTTCTATTACCAGTGTTTCCGCCACCCAACTGACCAATTCCTCCCAACCTAGCTAGGATCAACCTCTTTGACTCCCAGAACCGAAAGACTTCAAGAACAAATTCTTTCATCCCCCATGCCCAAAACTCCAAGAACCATACCCAAGTATCACAAGTCTGCAGTTGAATCTTGAGCGCCAAGGCTCAACCCTCAAATTCTCCCAGTGAGTGTCTCACTTCCATAATTTCTCAGTTTACTTTCTTTCCCGTCGTCTCCCTTTTCTTCACCCCATAGATTTGGTTATAAAGGGAAGTTTTCTTCCCTCCAAAGAAACCCCCTCACTGCCTCTCCATAAAAATATTTATATTTTAATGCTCAAGTGAGTCATCTGTCTTTTGAGTTCTGCCACTGCCGTTGTTGCATCTGTACGACAACTCCCTCTGCATCCGTGCTGTTGTTGGTCCTTTCTCCCAGCACTGCATTCGCACTGCACCTCCTCTCATCATGCTGCCCACTGCTGCACTGCAACTCAGTTATTGAGAAGTAAGTAACTGATCTCCCAACTGACCTCCTTGTTGGGCTAGAAACACCCACTGATGCTGAAGCTCCCTTTGTTGCTGACAAGTGCTCCCTCTCTTTGACCTCTGCGTTGCTACAACAACTCCTTGCATCTTGCACTATTCGCTGTGCCTTCCTGCACTGGTGCAACACTCCTGTTCCTCTCGCACTGCTGCAGCCTGCTAGCTTTGCGCTGTCTTGGGATTCCTGCACTGTAGCTCTCTCTGCTGCTCCATCCACATCTGTCTCTACCCACTTAGCCAGTCCTGCTACTCTTCGTCGGGGCTTCCGTAGCAAGGTCTAATCCAAGAGGCTGGGTACCTCGAGGATCTTGCCCCTCATCGCCTATAGTCTGTCTGACTACAGCTCGATGTCTCCCCACATCCACTGAAGTGGTGCATGTGCACTCATGGTACAATCATCATCTGTTGAAACTTCCTTCTCCACCTGTGTTGGCGCTGCCTTAGTCTCGGAAGACTCTCCCTTATTCTTCTTCCTTGGGCATTGGGTCGCATAATGACACATCTCCTCACAGTGGAAGCACTTGATTTTGGAGAGACCTTTCTTCTTCCGCTTCTCCCGCTTTCCCTCAGATGCTAGGGCCACATCCTCCTCCTCCTGCTTGACCTTGATCCTTTTGTTGCTGCTACCTGTTTTTGACCGCCGTCTGATCTCTTCCTGGCGAAGAGCTGCCCACATCTCGTCCCAAGGTGGGAGAGTCCCTCTGCCTAGGATACTCTGGACAAACTCTTCCCAATCTTCTGAGACAGCATTCAGGGCTGTCCTCACCATAAGTTCCTGATTCGGTGTCGCTACTATAGTAGTCAATTGGTCTCGGATCTCATTCAGTCCTCCGAGGAAGATGTCAATTGGTTGACCCTTCTTCATCTGATACGACCTCATCTGGTTCTCGAGCAACATTATTCTCTGCACAAAAGTATGCTTGTACAGGTTCTTGAGAGCCTCCCACATCTCAACTGCCGTTTCCTTCTTAGTTATATGTGGTACCACATGATCCTTGACCCCATCAAGGAAAATGCACTTGGCACTCGCCATTGCCTCTTCGTACTTGTTGTTGTCATTGGGGTTGACTAGGATAGCTATAACCTTCAAGGCGAAGTTCTTGACACGATTCCTGTCAAGCACTGATAAGATCCTCGCCTTTCAGATTGCGAAGTTCGATGCTCCGTCCAGTCTATCCTGGTCTCTTACACCGTGTAGTGCCATGATGCTCCTCTACTTCCCTCCTGGAAGTTATTTGTTCAACTCCTCTGAGTCTCTACTTCTCGTCTGGAAGTTCTTTTCTGAATTCCCTCTGAGTCCTGATCTCCCTCCTGGAAATCCTTCTGCCGCTTGTCGAGATGCCCCCTACTCTGATCGTCTTGTGCAACTACACTGCTGATCCAGGTTCCTCGGCTAGAAACCCTCGGTAACAACTCCTCTGGCCCTGCTATGTCAAGTACTGTGCTGACTACAGTACCTCACCAGCTCCACTCTGCAATATTTCTGCAACCTTCTAGACTCCAGCAACTGCCTCTCTGTGAACTACGTCAACCCCTCTTTGCCTCACGCTGGCTCTGCGTCACCCCAGATGGGTTTGCGTCATCCCTGGGATGCCTTGTGTCAACCCTCTGGCCCTCTGCGTCAGCAACGTTGGCCTCTCTGAGGCTTTGCGCAACTCTCGACTTCTTCTGCGTGGCTCTGGCTGGCTCTGCGTCACACTTCTTGGCTTCTGTGCTGCTAGAAACAACTTCTGTCACCTCGGGACAACTGTTTTCTGCTGCTATTGCTCCGCTCGGCTGATGTCTCTTAGTCCTCGTGTGATCTGCAATCACCCTCTAATACCATGTTGAAGTTTCTAAGTTTACTTAGTTTAGAAACCCTTCATGCACTTTTTCTGATTTATTCCTACCTACTTGTTATTTTTCTTTAACAAGTTATTTACAAAGTAAATACTGACAATAAACTCCAGTGCATGCCCAACATATTACGGACCAACAACTAAAAGAAACAAGAACAAACACACCACATGACACCATTATTTTTGGACCAATGCTCTTGGAAAAACCCAATGCGGGAAAACTGGTGCAGCTATTTGAGGGTTTTCTTATTAAGCATTATCAGAGTACAATCTGGGTGCCAAAAGTGGCCTACCCAACAGAGAATTTCCTTAGCAGCTATACCTCACAATTTGAGAGAAATCTCCTGGCTGAAACCCCGGAAAATCCTTCCGGCAGCACCTCAACACAAAAATGCTCTGCAACCCCAACGTCTGCCCAATCTGGATTGCGTCAGTCCTTCTCTGTCTCATGCTGGCCCTGCGTCAGCCTTTGTTGGCCTGCGTCAGCCCCAGGAGGCCCTGTGTTAGCTTCTTGGGCCTCTGCGTCAGACACGCTAGCCTCTTTGGTGCTCTGCGCAGCACTTGGCTACCTTTGCATGGCTCTGCGTGAGCCCTTGCTGGCTCTGCATCACTCTCCTTGGCTGCTGCGCTGCTCTCCTGACACAATCTCTGCCTTCTCTGTTTCCCTGTACTCAATGCCCCTCAGCTGCTCTCCCGATCACTGATTCTATCTCTCTTAGCAAACCTTGCTCTAGAGAATAGAATGACTGATCACTCTGTTGTGATCTCCAAGTGACCCTCTAGCCTCCTCTTATACTTTTCCTGTTGATGATTCAACGACTGAGATTTAGTCTCTAGTCAATGGCTAAGATTAGATCTAGCTTGATCCATGTCTTTTGGACCACTCTAACACAGATTCATATTAATACTCATTAATATTTTATTTTTCCTAAGTTTAAACTTAGGGACTCCATTAAAATATTAATTATTTTAATATCCTCTTGATTTGTTTAAAATTTGCCCAAACCCTTTCTGGGTATTGGAGATCTCATGTGCCCCAACCTCTCCACCAAATTTCGTGGCTAGAGCATATCCGATGCTACCCCAAATCAACAAGGTTTTGGTCTTTTGGTAATGAGAGCAAATTGGGGAGCAAATTGAGAAACATCAAGCAAGAAACATTTTCAAACTAATTTCTAGGTATTCTTCTGCATTTTATTGTTTCATTGTTTGGTTAATGATAAATTTAGGGCAAAATTTTGGATTCTAGTATATTTGTTAAGATAAGTTTCATATTCTGTGAACAATAACTCTCTGAGTAAATTATAAATCTTGGATATATCTCTTGTAATTTAGGATCTTACATGGAGCAACAATGTGTGATGGCAATGCTTCAGGACAATTTATTTTGGGAATGGGTGACTATAATGTCCCCAATTGTTGGATTATATTGTGATGTGATTAAGGAGATTTCTGGAGCTTATGTCAACTAGGTCATAGGAGCAAGATTACATTATTGGAGGGCCCAAAGGGTTTTGAGGAGTTTTATGGGGGTTGACTGGGATTGCTTGCCATATTTCATCATCAAGATCAGTGCTGCACTGTTCGATCTTGGTTCCGTTGCATTCTAACAATTTTTGTAAAAAGAAGTTATTAGCATACATATTTTCTTTTTAATTACGCTTAAGGTGATGTTTCAGGATGATTATTTAGAGAAACACCCTAGTGAAATAGCTTGTTGGAATTGGGATGAAAATATCTACAAGACGGGATGATAAAAGGGGCTTTGGGAGGCTGGTGTGATCATGGTGGTAGTTTAAGCATTTTTTGGATAAAGAAGCGGTTTTAATTAGTAATAAAATGTTACTTATTAGATGAAGCATAAAAACTAATATTGAAGCACAAAAAACTGATAGCTTGTAGACTTTAAAGTAAAAATACACGAGGTATTTAAAATAATAATTTATTATATATATAAAAATGTATATGTGATGAATGTTATAATGAGGACCCGCATTTATATATATCTAAGCAGGTGTTCTTTCGTGATTAGACATGTCTTTTAGACATGGATTTGGGAGAGTCGGCCTAATAAATGCATAATAATGGCCACCATGAACACCCTTGCTAAGGACCAAAATACTGTGTAAACTGTAAAGTGTACAAATTACGCACCCTCTTGTCTGCATCTGGAGAAAGATAGTTTCTGTTCTCTCTATCCAAAGCAAACTGTCGTGGAGACTCGTAAGATCATTTATCTTGACCATTGTGTCTCACATGAATTCATACTCGAATCGCTTTAACTGAAATTTTGTGTGACAGACGGGACAGGGGTTGGCTTTTATCATCCATGGTTCAATGCAAATTTGGTGGAATATGTGACTGCCAGAGGGTCGACCTGTGTCCTTTCGCAGTTGAAAATCATCATGGCAAATTGGGAAAGATGAAGTAAGGTTGTTGCTATCACTAATATGTTCGCCTGAAATAGAAAGGGGATGTACCAGAGTTCGAGCAATGGCAACATAAATGGTCAGGGAAATACTGGAAACATTAATGGTTGCAGGGCCGGGCGTTGTTCCGGTGCTTGGTTTATGTGTACTCGACATAATGGACAAATTGGTTGTCTTGCCTCCCATTTGAAGATGCATGGCCGGTGGTACCTGTGGTCGCACCGAAGATCACGCGCGGCATCGCCAAACAGATAATTTTCACGACAAATTCTGCAAACATCATTATTGGTATTCCCCTCTGGAATTGTTATGCGGGGTAGCTGCAACAACGGGACGACGACCTCCTGTAACCACGTGAACGATGGAAGTTGCTCAAGAAAATGTTCACCTAAAGAACTATTATGGTTATGCATCCCCATCTCCCTATTACAAGGAGATAAAAATCTAAAATGTAAATTCCCGCAGGGAATGCCACTTTCATTTGGAATGGTATACATCTTTTTGTACTTTTTCTCTTCATCTGGAATATCCATTGGTTTTGGCTGACCTGGAGGTGGGTGTAAAGGAAACTCCAACTCTAAGGGAGGGCCTATTAGTTTCTCCTTTTTCCTTTGTTCATAATGTTGCTCTTCTTCTAATTCATACTGATCCACTTTATCATGTATTATATCTTCTGGATGTAATCCCTTTTGTTCACTTCCTCCCTCCTCTGAAATAGCCCTACCAACACTTTGCTCTCGACTATGCTGAGAAGCATATTTGGGTTGTTCTTCCTTGCCAGAATAATCAAAAACATCATGCATATCCACTGTTGAACGAGTTACATGGTGATCATCACCTTGATCACTTAGTTCTCTATCTGGCTCGGTATCTATTCCATCTCCTTTACTTTCAACATCAACTTCATTTGATTTTTCAACAGTATAATCTTCTTGATCTATATCAGTTTCATTGGAATCATTATCTAGATCATTTTCTTTATTATCGATTTCCTTTCGACATTTTTTAACTTTTGCAAATGATTTTTCTAAACGTCGAAATGCTTCTTGAATTTTACTAAATCGCTCAACGCAATCAGGATGTGAACGTAATGGCACTTTGTACAACGAACAACGTTCAAAGACTTGCATCATTATATTGTGCGCCATGGCTCCGATACCACTAAAGCATAAAAACTAATACTGAAGCACAAAAAACTAATAGCTTGTAGACTTAAAATACACGAGGTATTTAAAATAATAATTTATTATATATATAAAAATGTATATGTGATGAATGTTACAATGAAGACCCGCATTTATATATCTAAGCAGTTGCTCTTTCGTGATTAGGCATGTCTTTTAGACATGTCTTTTCGCTTAACTTAATTACTATTTAACATAATCGATATTTGATTATTTAATAATTATATTTATTTTATTTATTTAATTGTTATGAATTATATTCATAACATTAAATAAAAAGAGAAAAAGAGTTTTTATCTAATAAGTAAAAAGGGGGCAAAAGTCACTTGGAGAAAAGGAGGAAAATACACTAAGTGGCTTATAATTAAAATAACAAAAGGGGTTTTTTAGAAGATTGGAGAAGATTTGGCAAAATATTATAAAAGGGGAGAGAAGGTCATTTCTCTAGCATTCTAGTTTATGATTATTTCTTGATGATTGAGTGGGGCTCAAGCGAGTCTATATTGAGGGTTTTATGTGAAGCTCTCTAATTGGTTTCGGTGGACATCCAATTCCATCCTAGTTGGTCCTCAACTAATTTCGGTGGACTTCAAGCACCACCCTAGTTGGCTTCCGGGAAAATCATACAGGATTTCCATTTGTTATAAAATTGTAGGTAATCTTGGAGCAGTTACTCAGAGGGTCGAATTGCTATTCATTTGGCAGAAATTAATTTGCTGTTACTGGGTTGAGTTATGTTTGCCATTGGATTCATGAGGGTCAGGTTTCCTATTGGAGATCGAATTCTTTTACCGATGGTTGAGATTGATTCACTGGTTTATTTGTCGGAGGTTTGATCCATTGTTGGAAATATCCAATTTGTCGGAGCTGAGTAAATTTATTGGAGGCTAAGTTTGTCTTGTGTGGAGGCTGATTTTCTCATCCATTTTCTAGGGTTGAGTTCTTCTTTGGGCCGAGTTATTCATTTCTTCTTGGAGGGCTGAGTTTGCTATGATTAGGCCAAATATATTTATTGGGGTCGAAATTATATACCGAGTTGAAATTGTTTATTTTGTTGAAGTTCAGTTTGTGTGCCAAAGACAAGGGCTGAATTCATATTCTACAGAGGCCAAAATTATCATTGCATGAGCCGAATTGGATCTGCCAGTTGCATTGAGTTGCTCTTGTCAAGCTGAGTTTTCATTGGATTTGTATTATTTATGTGGAGGCTAAATTTCTGAAAAGAGGCCAAGTTGTCACCATCCTTTGGTGTCGAGTTCAATCTTTCATTGGGATCATATTAACTGATTTATCTAGGGGTCGAGTTTACTCTTTTGGAGGCCGAGATTACCATTGGCTGAGCTGAGTTACTCTCCTCTACTAGGCCAAATTGTTTGTGGGACAAGTTGCTTCTCAGTGGGCCAAATTTGTCACTCATTGAATGTCGAATTTGTTGCTGGAGCAACATTCAAGTTTATGAAGTAAATTTGTATTGTCAAATCCTCTAGTTAGTTTAATAAAAATCTTTGATTTCCCCTCATATATTTCTATTGTGCAAGATTATTACTTCGTCTTCAAAGTGTTTGACAAAATGTTTGTCCTTTATATGTTTGAAGAAATGTATCAAAGAAAAATATAAAATTTGTTGGGTTAAATTAGCATATTTTAGCTTTGGTACATTACAAGGTGAAGAAATTTGCCTTGTAGAGGGGCAAGAATAGAGGACATTAACCTCCCAACTACCTTGTCCCTTGTGAGAAGAGAACTAGTGAGTGTGAGAAGGTAGGGAAGAGCCTTATCTCTTGTTAGAGTTAGGGAGGTGGCCCTTTCCATTAAAAATAAGGGGCACTGTACTTGTCAATAAAGGTGAAGTTGATGGCAATGCTAACAAAGGCTAGTGAAGGCAAGATAAGAGGCAAATAACAACACTAGTGAGAGCTAGTGAAGGATAAGTACCCCTCATTGGGAACAAGAATGAAGCCCCACTTGACAAAAAAGTGGTTGGCACCTTACATGTCGATGGGGTGAACCTTTATTTTCTATTTGAATAGATAAACAAGGGATATAGGGGATCAACAAATCTGGGCAAGCTAGTGAACTGAAAACCTTCATGCTTTACGTACATGAAAATGAGGAGGAAGTAGGAGATGGGAGACATGAGGTGGAAGACATAGAGAAAAAGGAGAAAAATGACTAACAATGCTAGATAAGCTAGCGAAGGGAGAACAAAAGCCCCACTTGACAAAAAAGGGTTTGCACCTTACATGTCGATGGGGGTGAACCTTTCTTATCTATTTGAATAGAGAAACGATAGGCGATCAACAAATTTGGGCAAGATAGTGAAGCGAAAACATGAGACACAACCTTTAGGCTTTACGACATGAAAATAAGGAGGAAGTAGGAAATAAGAGACATGAGGTGGAAGACATGGAGGAAAAGGAGAAAAATGACTAACAATGCTAGATAAGCTAGCAAAGGGGGAACAAAAGATAAATTACTAGACATAGATGGAGGTAATAATGTTAAAGTCAATGGACACCATATAGAAATTGTGGTTTGAAGGATTCTTCAACTAGGGTCAATACCTTGCACAATATATGAGAAGAACGAGATATATGGATAATGATGAATCCTAACTAGTGTGGATTCTTCTCTTGTTGGGCCTTAGCTTGAGACAATGTCCTAGAGGGGGCTAATTATTGGCTCTAGCTATGAAAGGGATGCGATGAGAACCACACACAGTGTGGTGTGAGGTAGGAGAGTAGGAAGGGGTAGGAGACTAGTAGGTGTATATAAGGGCAACCAAAGAACCACTGAAACTTTAAGGTGAATAGGGATCAAACCTAGTAATTGAGAAGCTCAGTTGGCTCCTTGAGGCCTAAAGGGTTTTCCCAAAGTCTAAAACCACCTCAAATTTTTAGGTTGAAGCAAGAATGAGATGAGGAGCATAATGTTTAGTCATGAAGACCAAATATATTCATATATTAGAAATGTTCAATAAGGGGTGCCAGAAGGTAGAGGGAATGCAAGATAGGAAAAGGAACCGAACAAAGGGAAGAAGGGTGCGTTGCTATTTTAGGGGATACCTAAAGAACAAGAGAGGCAAGTGTCAAAATATGGGTCCATCAAATGACCAAGAGGTAAATTGGGCCTGCCTAGGATAGAAGACGCGCATCAGGCTTGCCTCGAGAGAATGGGAGAAGTAACAAAAGGTGCTTTCCTTGAGTGGAGCAAGGGGGAAGAAAGACATTGTAGAAAAGCTATGATAGGAAGAAGATGAGATGTGATATCAAGCAAGGGAAGTAGCCATAGGTAGAGAGTCATGAATTATGAATACAATGCTTCGTGAAAGTTGAAAGTTGAAACATTTCATTTCATGTTAGATATTCTTTTTTATCGTTTGGTTACTTGGTAATGGTAATGGTTACAAGTACAAGTTACAACTTTTGTGATCGATGATGATAAATGTTATATATCGAATTTTGAAAGCTTGAAACTTTAAGATTGATGAATCATGAGACCCAATATGTTGTATGTTACTAACTTGTGGATGTGGTTGATGAAGATTATAACTTCTAGATGATTGATGTTATCTGGTTCAATCCATGTTTTTATGCTTTTTTTTTTATCTAATTCATCATTTTACATGCTTTTGTTGACTTATATGCATCAAAATATATAAAAATATATATTATATAAAATTTCACTCCCAAACCGGGAGCTTTTGAAAATGTCGCTCCCCCACTCTTGCTTTCGATTTCGCTCCCCGCTTTCGCTCTCGCTCCCCGCTTCTGCTCTCGATCCCAAGTAATCTTGGTGGAGACATCGACAATGAAAGGGGATTATCGTAGGGAGATGAGAACACCTTAGCACAGTATAAGTGAAATAAGCAAGAGGAACGCGGGAGCATGACAAGGGATGCAGGAGGGTTGAACATGGTCATATATCTAGGTCAGGCAAGGGACTCAAGGGTGTTAAACTAACACAAATCAGTTGTCATAAGGGCAAGTGGAAGGCCCTTCGTGTCATCCATGAGTAGGTCATGTATGGAAAATGCACTATAGGTACTCCCCAACCCATATTTGAAGGGGTATGGCCGAATGTTGCAAAGCATGAGATCCATACGCTATGGTTGAAACCACTAAATACTATCCTTTAATAGTCCAAATTAATCTCCTGCAGGCAAGTTGATTGCTTAGGTGCATTTAGGCAAATTCTGCTTTCAAAAATGGAGGATATGACAATCCAATGATGCACCAACAAAGGTCCAAGCATCTGAAGATGATGAGTAACTGAAAATAAATCATATTTTGTTTTCCAATATTGTTATCATCTTTGTAAATGTTTTAGTTTTTCAATTACATGGAGAAGGAGATAATTGAAAAGTAGTATTTTCATGTTAAGGAAAGATGTTGGCATTTTTGGTGTCGTTGCCGGGGATATTTTATTCTCGGCGTTTCAACGACATTCACCTTTCATCTTTCTATCATTCATTTTAGCCGACAATTTTTTTGCGTCGCTGCCGGGGATATTTTATTCTCGGCGATTCAACGTCATTTCATCATCATCCTTTTCATTTCTCATCTTTTCATTTGAACCGACAACGACAACATTTTTTGGCTCTGTTGCCGGGGATAGAGTTTTTTTGTCCTTGGTCCTCACGACATTCATCGTTTTAATCATCTCATCTTTTTCGCCATCCATTAGCTTGTCAAGTGGCACAAAATTTCCCGGCGTCATTTGATCTTTTCATCGCCCTAATTTTCGTCATCTCGTTAATCGTTTCATCTGCACCTTTAGCACTTGGACTTCTCGGTTCGTTTCTTGTTTGAGTGGCGACTCCATTTCTTTTCATTTATTTTTCTCAGACAAGAAGCCCTCCCTCATATCCGGTTGTTTGTTGCCTTTTGGATCCTAGAGTTAGATTCATGTTCAAGTGGCGACTCCACTTCTTTCATTTTCACAAGAATTTCTACTCGAAGCTCGCCTCTTGTGGATCTCTTGATTTTTTTGAGCAGAGGTCTCTCTCTATCATCCATTTGGTCTCTCATTATTCATCATGGATTACCCTGTGTCATTTTATTGATCTTCTCCATGATATTTCGGAAATCGCCATTCATAAATTGTCTTTGTTCTCGGGTGGTGATTCAGTCGCTTTTAGAAAGCATCTATGTAGGTTTTCTCGTATATTGCTCATATATTGTAATTCTCCCTAGTATGATCATGAAGATGTCAAAATGCCTTTATTTGTCTTTTCTTTAGAGGATGATGCTTTGAATTGGTTTAATAATTGTCCTGAAGATTCTTTCACTTCTTTACAAGACATCGTTCATGCTTTTAAAGATAGATATTGTTATCAAGATAGCTCGCCTTGTGCCCCTAAAATTATGCAACAAAATGAAAACGATCTGGTGAAGGATCCTGCTGTCGATGAAAGATTTCAAGACAATTCTCCATATCAGAGTGTGCCATCCACTTGCACCGTTACAGATCAAATTCATGACAATGGGAAGACAGGGACAAATTGTCAAATCATTGTCGACAATGAAAGGGAAAATCAGAAGCAAATTATAGAAGAACTAATGCGGCTGGTAAAAAATATGGAGATTAATCAAGAAAAATTTGTAATTGATTACATCAATGATATGAGAACTTTATACACCCACCTAGAAAAGCGAGATAAGGAGATGGAAACCATGAACGCTAATCATGATAGGGAAATTAATTCTATGCAAAACAAGTTATTAACTATGGATGAAGAAATGACTATCATGACATTCGATTATAATAATCAGTTGACTACCATGCAAGCAAATCATAAGAAAGAGATAAACTCTATGCAACATTGCTTGATGACCATAAAGGAAAAGAACGATAAAGTAATAAAAGATATGGAGGCTAGTCAAATATATCTTCAGAATAAGTTATTAAGCATGGAAGAAGACCATGCCAGGGAAATTAGTGCTATGAAGGTTGAACACTCTAGTCAGATGGATGCCATTACAATACAGGTACAAAAATTTCAACAACGGTCAGAGGATGAAAGAAACAAGGAGATGTCAATAGATCAGAAGGCTCCTTATCTGCTGCAACAAGCTCCATCTTATTATGAGGAGTTCATTTGTTCCATTGAAAAGTGGTTAATTGAAGGTGACCCGGATAAAATTAAAAACGATAAAGATCATATGCAAAATGAAGAAAGACATGTCACACATTATCTTACATACTTCATCTGAGAGTTTTGAAGCATAATGTTCCATAAAGAAAAAACGCAAGAGAAAGAGAACGAGAAAGCGATTTGATGCATTAGATAGTCGTAAGCAGCTTGATATTCGGATAGGAAAAGGTCCTACGTTATGCAGAATTGGACATGGCACATCCGAGAAGCAGCCGACAGATTTGCCTGAAAGCAGGCAAATGCTCAATATACACTATATTGAACGCATCTGATGCCATGGGGCATCCTCTGTATTTCTAACCCTACTCCTTGTCTTTTCAGCATTTCATTTCTGTTTTAGGATTAGATTTACCTTTCATGTTGTTAGACTAGTTAATAATTGAAGAGCTTATATCTTTCCTATGCTTAATGTTATATGATGATTTTTGGATGGACGCTACTTATGTTTTGTTGTGTGTTGCGTGGATGCAGATTCTGGATTCTTACATTCCTACAGTGCAACAACGTGTCTCCAAGTAGAGCCAGATGTTGACCACTACGTGTCAACGACCCATAGCAATACACCCTCTTTTTTTGCAAAAGGGATAGCGCTTGATGGACGTGTTCGTGCCATTCGACTATCATCATCAGCCTAATTATGTTATATTGTAAACCCAGTCTGCATGTGTAAATTGTAAATAATCTCAGCAGATCCGTGTCAAGTATGTAATTGCCTAGGTAAACCTAATTTTCTAGTGATGATCTATGTTCTAGAGGTTTTTTGTCTCACCGATCCATGATCGACAGAGTTTTCCTTCAGCCTAATCAGTGCAACAACGTGTCCCCAAGTAGAGCCAGATGTTGACCACTACGTGTCAACGACCCATAGCAATACACCCCCTTTTTTTGCAAAAGGGATAGCGCTTGATGGACGTGTCCGTGCCATTCGACTATCATCATCAGCCTAATCATGTTATATTGTAAACCCAGTCTGCATGTGTAAATTGTAAATAATCTTAGCAGATCCGTGTCAAGTATGTAATCGCCTAGGTAAACCTAATTTTCTAGTGATGATCTACGTTCCAGAAGCTTTTTTGTCTCACCGATCCATGATCGACAGAGTTTTCCTTCAGCCTAACTCCAAAGCCGGAATGGATTTTGTCACTAGAATCTTAGGGGAGTCCTAATGTCTTAGATCGAGTCTATGTAAAAGTGATTTGGGAATAATCCTAACCATTTGGTTAGGTTATTTTATTACAAATTGCTTGATCTGCTAGATTATATTTGTGTCGCAGAACTAGGTAGTTTGTGAGGGTCTATGTCAAATGGGTTCCTCCCTTGAGATGTAAATACTAAAAATGTAAAAATCATGATATAAAGTGTCTTGAGAGTTAGAAAATATTTTATCCCCTCATAGGTCCTAGGTCCTATTTAAATTAAAATTCGTGGATCCTTAAAAAAAAATTAAATCTTAAGTGGTCCAGGGACTAAGATTATTTGATTAATTTCCTAAATATTATGTCTTAGGTCCCTGGGGTTGAGTAAAAGTCAAAGTTTTGAGGAAATAAATGCAAAATTTTAAGTTTTTGAATTTATTAAATAGATTTAATTGAAAAATTCGAAATTTCTGCAATTAAAATTTCGACGGATGAGATTAAAAGAAATTTTGATCTTCATCGATAGTCGAGATCACTTTGACAGGGATCACTCGAACTAGCCATTGGGAAACTTTTCTTTAAATAGGGGGTCAGTTGTCATTTGAAATCATTCGACCTTTGAGTCGTGTGCTAAGGAAAGCTTGCTTGTAATCGTTTTCTTTATGTGCAATAAAGAAAGACTTTGGGGCTAATCTCTGCTGGTGTTACTCCACGGGAAATGCTGTAAGATGTTTTTTTTTCTTGCATAGATTTACTTTTAGCCATTGATGTTAGCTTATTGAAGATTGATTTAAACACAAGTATCTTGTTTAATCACTAGGGTTTGAATGATAGTTTAATTTCTGAATATAATGGCAGGTATCTCCATTAGATCTGAATTTCATTGTCGTTTTCTCTGTCTATGTTAATGGTTGAATTAAGTTTTGCAGGAAATCCTTGATTTTGAGATCACCGGGCGATTGGGGAAGTCTTTAGTTGGACTAGCCAACTCCTGGATATCATTTTCTGAAGAGCCCAATTGGTTTTGATCCTAGGCTTATCATTAGAGCTTTCATTGTGGATGCATGAAGGGTTTTGTGAAGCACCTTATCTTAAATTTAAAGTCTTAAAAAATATGTGTGGCATAATGACAAATTCGGCTGCTTAGAGCCTTTAACTTGTGAATACTGTAATTATTTAGTTGGTTTTTGGGTTTTTTGTTTCATCCTTGCATATTTTGTTTTTGGGCATCTTGTTTTGCCATCACAGGTTGCAGATTTTTTTTTTGTTTGAAGCCAGATCTAGGCCTTGGAGGGTAAGATCTGGCCTCAGGATCAGCTGTTGCAGGGTTTTCTGAAAAATTTTGAGGGTTTGATCAGCTCTTGCAAGGGTTTCTGAAAAATTTCGAGGGTTTTTTCAGGCTATCTACTGTTGCCCAAGGTTTCATTGTATTACAGAAAATTTTTGAATCTTTTTTAAAGCAAGCTGTGCTGTGCATGCTGCCCTTTGTCTTGAATTGCTTCGTAGCACCCTCCACGCAGTTTCTCCTTCATGCCAGACTTGCAAACAAATTGTTGTCTTTGAGCTCCATCCCCATCCGTTGTCCCTTGTTGCGTCTCTTTCATCACCCCACACTCCTCATTCCTCTACCAGTCAGATCTCTCTCAACCCTTAGTCTTCACGCTGCCAGAACTTTGATCCTGCCACCATTCGTTGCCCAGCTCCTGCGACTCCACCACCAGCAAACCATTCCTCCCAATGCGCTATCATTCCTCACCCTTCACATCGCCATTTTCCCCCAACATCCATCACTTCTCCTCTACACGCAACAACAATTGCCCTCATTTCACCCTTCTCGTCGTGCATCGCTGCCATTGCTTCCTCATGATCTTTGCGTATTAATTAAACTCTTGCTGCTTGACATCGAGCTCCCTAGTGCTCAGCTCCTTGGTTCCCTCTCTCGGTTTCATCGAGCCCTTGGTCTTCCCTCTTTGCCTGTGTCAAGCTACCTCATTCTCGCGTCCCTCCATCCTCAATGCACATTAACCTGCGTTTTCAACTCTCCAAGGTTCCGTGGATCCCCTCGTCCTCCGGCCAGCTAGCAGCGTTCTTCCCCTTGGCTTCCTCATCTCTGCCCTGCAGCTCTACCTGTGACTTGCCTTCCGCTGCCATCGTATCCTTCAGGTTTCACGTTGCCCATTGCTCAGCTCCTCCTTCGTTGCTGTTGCCCCTTCCTTTGCCTCCGTCGATCCTTCCAACTTGCAAAAAAGCGTGCCCTCCTCCGTCTGCTCTTCCGTGGCTCCCTCGGCGGTTCGATTCACCATTTACAATCTGTGTGAGACTCTTCCCTCCGCCATCGACTTGCACAGCAAATGTTATACATTCAGTTCTTTTAGAGTTTCATTTTTTTTAGGCCAGGTTTTATATATTTTCCTTCTTACTATACATTCAATTAAAGTCTCAATTTTAGTTTAAATAGTTTTTTTTGATTTTATGTGTATATTTAGTAGTTTTAATAAAAATAAAAAAACAAAAATAAAAAAATCATTCTTTTTCTTTTAAGTTCATTTTTTTTAGATTAGTTTCATTGCTTATAGAAATACAAAAAAAAAAATAAAAAAGGGTCCCAAAAACATTTTTAGCCATTTGGATGTGTATGGTTATTAAAAAAATAAAAAAAAACCTTCCAAAACGATTTTCTAAGATTCTGAGCTTTGAAAGAAAAGATTTTCATGGTATTAATATTCGTCATTTTTCTATAGTTAAATGTGCTTAAATTCTTATATTTGAGGATTAATTATTTGAAAATAGTAAATTTCCTAGATTTTGGATTTCTAAGCATAATCATTTAAATTCTAGGTTCTAAACTGGTTAGCCTTTAACTTTTGTAGTTGATTAATGTATCTATATTTATTGAAATTTAATTACTAAGGCATTGTGCATCTGATCGTCATTGCTTGAATCATTTAATGTTCATTACATGCTAGATACTTTGCAAATATTTTCAAGCGATTGTTAAAGAAATTTTATATCTCTGTTTCCTAAGCAGCAGCAACGAACCAATTACTTGGTGCGAGATCATTAACTCCATAAGGCACTAGTATTAATCATTTAAAATTTAATCTAATTCTTGCTAAGCCTTAAATCAAGTATTTGATTGCTTCGCTGTGTCTCCCAAATCGGCTGATTCCCAGCTGGTTCTCCTTTATCCCATAGGGTCTACCCCCCTTAGCCTGCTTCAGGGAGACGGCTTAAACGGAGAGATCGGGGATTAGGGTGACAGCCCTCGGTCTGAGCGTTGTCGCGGTGCTTGGACACTTTGTGCGACAACAAGCGTATTAAGTATTAATACTCTAATGTTAGAGCGATGAGTCCAAGTTTAATAAAGTGTCTTTAATATTTAATAAAAGTCAGATGAAGCTAAGTGACCATTATAGAGTAACATGTCATTGATATGAAGTACTTAGGTCAAGTACGTAGCACAACCACCTAATGAAAGAAATGTAAGGTGTTCCTACCTGAATATTGAAATGATTCCTTCTGAATAATATATTATTTTCACATCTCCTTTGTATTTGTGTCCATTTATGGAACTTGGTATGGGAGTACTGAAACCATTCCTCCAAAAAAAGAAGGGTGTTTTATATGTGTTATTTCTTATTTAACTATAAGATATTTATAATAGGTACATGCTTGTTTTCTACCACCCTATTATAACTATCAAATCTTTTATGTGCGGTGAAATGTAATTCATTCCTGTTCTGTGCCCTCTGAAAATGCTGCAAACATTAATTTGTTTTCTTGTTTTATACTTTTCAGTCTTTCAAAATCTGACCAGTTTTCTTGTATATGCCCTATTCTCAAAGCACATGCATTCAACAAGAGATGGAGCATAGTAGCTCTGAGTATGGTCTTTGCAATCGAATGCGTTTATGGGAATTTCAAGATCAGTATATCATTGAACCAGCAGATGGTGGACATCATCAGCTTTTATCTATTAGTCGGGTGGATGGAGCATTGCAATCAATTGGTGAGTGATTTCTTTGCTTATATTGTCCATACTTGTGATTGTTTGCATGCATTAGCTCAGAAACTCTGGTTTTAACTTCTAGTCATGCATGTTGAATAACTATGGTGGGTAATGTTTTTGGCAGATATAGAATGAGAGGACGGAAATAACAAATGATAGTTACATCATCTCTTTGCTCTAATTTTTCTATCAGCATTCATATTAGGAACATTGTTTAACATCATCCGTTCTTGTTTTAGTATCATCATTGCATAACTGTAGGGTAAGGTTCAGAGCCCAGATATTGTCACAGAATGAACACAGTTTCTATGATACTTCAACATCATGCCTCATGAGTGATATTATATGACTAAGGGATTTCCCGTTATTGAACGAGAGATGAATGTTAGATGAGAAGAGATTAAATCAAGTTTCATCACTCTTATGAAATGAGCTAGCAGATATAATAGGTCAATGTGGCACATATCCCTGGTTATTTCTTATTTTATTAACTAATTTAAGCTTTAAATAATGAACTGAATTTTTATTGCTTAATACTGTGAGTATGCAGGAGAAATGCCCTTCATTCATTCCAGTCAAGTTCCTAAAACGCAGATGATTTTTGGGCTGGTTGGAATTATTAAACTTTTTGCAGGCAAGTACCCCTACAATTATGTGCATTTGTGTGTGTGTGAGAGAGAGAGATACTTACATTACAAATTTGTGGCGTATAATCAAGGAAGTGCATGAATCATCTCTATTCAAAAGTTATAATATATTGCATATAATCCAGGGAGTGCATGAATCATCTCCATTCAAAAGTCACAAGTGCACAAATCATGTCCATTCGAAAGCTATAAATGCATGGATCATCTGCACCCAAAAAGTTATAATATGTTGCATACAATCAAGGGACTGTATAACCTATCTCTGATGTTATACAAACACATAAATACTAATTATTAAATAGATGATAGATGGCATTTAAAGAGCGCCTATGCCTGCATGTTGATGAATGCAAACGATTCAGATTTTTGATAAGGACTTCCACTTAGTTGGAGGGTGTTTAATTGGTCCCAAGTTCCAATTGTTACCATCTCTTCCAAATTTGCGAACCCATGCAATTTTGAGCATTTACTGGTGTTCCCTCTGCCTTATAAATAAATTTCCAGGCTATGTTCATGGGAATGACCATATGTATGCAGAATACTGTCTACCTTATTTGTTTTCTGTTTCAATGGAATGGTGTGTAGAAATGGGAATGGGATATTATGCTTGCTGAACAGGCTTAGTCATAAAGTGCCGAAAATTGCTTTTTGACAGTCTTGAATATAAGCTTTTTGTTGTTTTTGTCTCATCGCCTAGCTAAATTTTGATTTGAGATGAAATGCCAATGCCTTTTTGTTTCATGTAAAATATTTTTGACATGTGATGCTTATGGTCAAGGGCATTGTCTGAAAATGCTTTTTATTACTAAAATATACGAAAAAACCATTATAGCCCTCACATTGATATGTCATGTTAGTATTTGAGTCATAGTGTTCATGGTGTTCACAACAAGGAGGCATGTCTTAGTATTCAGATTGTTCACAGCAAGTGTAGAAAATTACGATCTGCACCCTTAACTCAGTACACAAGTTCGCATGTGTTGTTTAGGCCCAACCCACATGTTTTTTCATGCTGATATAAATTTCAGAATGCATTAATTGTAAACATTCAAAGAGTACTTATACTATTTTTCACTTTTCTATCAGCTGAAATTAATACAAAATTTAGGCAAGCATTCAAGCATATGAGACACTAGTTTTTGGTCAAGATGACCCCGGAAAAGCACTGCAGCCTCTCAGGGAAAACCGGTCTTCAAAGGAGGATTTTATTGCTTGAGAAAAATAGTTCAAGTACATAAATAAATCACAGTACTTATCTCCCTTAGCAGTTGAAGTATTAAATGCAAATTTGGAAAATTTGCCCACTGATAATGTTCAGATTTTCACAAAATACATGCCCAGAAATTTTCTGCACTTTCCCACAGCTCAGGTCCTTGGTTTTTGTGCCCAGAAATTTGAATCGAACTCTGTGCCAAAACAGCCTTGATTTCAGCGCTGAAGGATGACTGTTCTGCCTCGATTTTCATGGCAGACAGTCGCTGAAAATCACCTCAAAATTTGCACTGACTGTGGGTGACTGTCCTGAAATTTGTGCCTTGAATTTCAGGCCAGATCTGAGCTCCTTCCTCAAAATTTGTGCTCAGACCCTCCTCAAAAAATGTGTGCCCAGCTCCTTGATTTCTATGCTGCCGTTCCTCGAAATTCATGCAGCCTTCCTCCTCGATTTTTGAGCCTCTCTCCTTGAAAATCATGCCGAAGATACTACTGCCACCTAGAAACTCGAGCCCTCTTGCTGCAAATTCTCCTTGAAGTTCTCCTTTCCTCTTCTCCTCATATTCTCTCAAGTGTGAAGTGAAGAATGGGCCTCCCTTTTCTCCTTTTGTCTCTTAGAAAATATTGAATCCCTTAACCTATGATCCAATGGATGAGATTTAATCTCCAAATCTCATGATATGTGGTTGAGATCAATTCTCCCAAATGACCCCCCTCACACATTCGTCCTGTTACTGCTCAATCTAGCAGGGGACCTAAGGGAAATCCCTAAAGGGCAGATGCTAGGTCAAGGGCAACAAATGGAGTCTTAGCCCACTGTCACCTCAGTGAAGGCTCCCTTCTATTTACGAACTTTCACTGATGGGAGGAGACCTGATATGTATGGAGTTACTATTGAATGATAAGTCAATGGATATGAGTGACCCAGATCCTTTCCAAGCATGTTTTGGAGGATGGAGCTTGCTTGCTTTCTAAGCAAGGTACTATGTGCTTTTAGGGAAAGGAAGAGGATTTTGGGGGGTAGGTGTATGAGAATAGGCTTTGAAAGGAGTTCCCAACACCCTAAATCCTAGTTAAAGTTGGTATCTTGGATGGTTCTTGAAGAATGGTGCTTCGAAGGAGCAGGACCACACGAGGCCAAGTGGATCCGGTATAGGGTATGAGGAAGGTATGAAATAATCAATGGTTTTCTTACCCTATACAAGGTGGGAAGTATTAGAATTATTCTAATATTAGTTTAATGCTCATTCTTCTTATTATTGCTATTTTCTTTCTTTAGCAATTTCTTAGATGAAACTGAAATCTCACATAGAAACTTGATGTTTCTATCTTTGTAAAATATCTTTGTATTATTATTGAGTATTCAGCTCAATCAATTCATTCAATTCATTTGGAAATCCATATGCGTGTTTCGCACTGTTTTATGGTATCAAAGCAGGTTTTTGAGTTATTTCTGTTATTCCTTTCGAAGGTCGAGTCCTCTGTAAGCCAGGCAGCCTTCACTGAGTCTCAGCTTCGGCTTTGCTCACCGTGATAAACGCTTACAGTCGTCCATCTCGATACAGAAGTGAATAGTTCAAAATAATTCTTCAGTTATTGCTCTCGGTCTTAGATTCATTCTTTGTCGAATTTTTGGAGATCCGGAAGCTCTCGGATTTTTTTTCGCTGGGCTCATACACAGTCAATCGACGCACGCAAATCCTTTCGTGGCCGGTCCAGATACAGTCAAGCGTATGGTTAATTTTTGGCTCATATACAGTCAACGAATACCGGATCCGTGGTAAATTTTTTTTTACGCACGCAAAACCCTTTCGTGGCATCGGTTATCAGCACGATCATCAGCAAAATTTTTTTTACGCACGCAAAACCCTTTCGTGGCATCGGTTATCAGCACGATCATCAACAAAATTTTTTTACGCACACAAAACCCGTTCGTGGCATCTGTGGCACGTTCTCAGCACGATCATCAGCAAAATTTTCGACGCACGCAAAGTTTCGTGGCATCTGTGGCACGGTATCAGTAAAATTTTCGACGCACTCAAAGTTTTGAAGCACGCACGGGACCCGAACCCTCAATCAGCTCAGTGTGCCGCAGTCAAAACGCGTGCTCGGTCATCTGATAAACGGGCTCGGTCTCAGTCTACGTGTCCAAGCAATCGTGCTCGGTCTCGGTCCATCGTCTAGGAAAACAAGCTCGGTCTCCACGTGACTATAGACAGTAGCTCGGTCTACTTTATTACAGTCAAACCGTGTGCTCCGTCTAGTTTACTGCAGTCAATCAGTACGCTCGGGTATTTTTTTATTTTCTCTCTCCTCATAAACACTGTTATATATATGTGTGCTACAGCAGAACAGTGTTTTATATATATAGTTATATATATATCAGTTCCTTCAGCGTGCTACGGGAGACCTTAAAAATTTGCAAATTTTTTTTGCTGGGTGAACTGATTTATATTACTCAAGTCATCTATTACTGGTCTAAATAAGACTAGTTTAAGTATTTCTTCCTCAAAGAAGCAATTTCGGGTCATATATCAGTCTCTATCAGCTTCTGCTCAAATCAGTGCAATCCCACTATTTGACAATCAGACAGATGGCTTCACTAACAAATCTGATGCTGGAAGGTAGTCAACGCTTCAATGGCACAAACTACAACATCTGGAAACAGAGAATGTTAACCATTTTTGAATATAGGCGCCTTGACCAGCTTGTTCTCAACAAGGAGCTCCGTCCTGGTACAGCTGGCACTGATCAAGACAAGTTTGATGATCGAAATCGCGAAGTAGTTATGCTTCTCAAGCTCTCTGTCGCTGATGATCAGTTACCTCAGATTCCTTCTGGCAAGACAGCTGCTGAGATCTGGCAACAGTTGAAGGACCTTCACGAGACATCCGACAAAAGCAGAGCCTTCTTTCTTAAAAATCAGTTGTTCTCCATTATGATGGACGAACATGTATCTTTACAGGAACATCTCAACAAGATTAAAGATATTCGAGATCAGCTCGAAGCCATTGGTCGCACCATGGAGGAAGAAGATCTGGTAGTCATCACTCTAAAAAGTCTACCACAATCTTATGAGCACTTCATAGAAACTTTAAACATTACTGCCACTAATGTTGATCTAAAGTTTCCAGATTTATGTACTAAACTTATGCAGCAGGATCGATGGAAACAACAGTTTGGTAGTGGTGCAGCATCAGCTTCTTCAGAACATGCCTTTGCTACCAAATATCAGTCATCTCAGTCCTTTCAGCAGAAAGGTTCTTCCCAGCCTTTTGATCCTACTAGGAAGAAAACTGTGCAGTGTAACTATTGTCAAAAATTTGGTCACATGAAGAAAGATTGCCGACAAAGAATCGCTTCTGAACAGAAGAAACAGGGAGGACTTCATCAGACAGCACATGTTGCAGAACATTTCGAGCAGACAGATTCTGCCTTTTATGCTTTTATGGCCAAAAGATCTTCCGATCATATTCCATCATCTGCCTGGTACATTGACTCTGGTGCATCACGCCATTTCTCTCACAGGCGTGACTGGTTTATTGATTTTTCACCTTTTAGTGATTCAATGGTATTTGGAGGAGGTGAAAAATACACAGTAGATGGCAGAGGTACAGTCCAAATCAAGTCTGGTGGACGCACTCTTATCTTCCTGAATGTATACTATGTTCCTGGGATGGAAATTAATCTGCTGTCCGTCAGTCAGATTATGAGGAATTCTCCTCAACTTGATATAGTATTAAGTATGCACAAATGCTCTATTATCGACAGGGAGACAAATCTTACAGTTGCTGTTGGCCTAGAAGATCATGGTCTATACAGACTTCTTGACACCGGTGACTGTCCAGAAGTGGCTTTAGTAGCTCGTGCTTCTCCCATCAACACTCTATGGCATCAGCGATATGGGCACCTAAACATGCAGTATCTCTCTCAGCTCTCCTGGGAAGGACTTGTGTCAGGATTACCTGATATTCAGACTCAGCAGTTGGGCGTATGCGGCGCATGTCAAGCTGGAAAACAACATCGGTCTTCATTCATGAATGGAGAATCCTGGCGCGCATCTAAGGTACTCCAGCTAATTCATGCTGATATTTGTGGGCCCATGAAAACATCTTCTATCACTGCTTGCAAATATTTTCTGCTTATTGTAGATGATTTCAGTAGAAAGATGTGGGTTTATTTTCTAAAAAATAAATCTGATGCATTTAGTATATTTCAGAAGTTTAAAACCTTAGTAGAAAAAGAGTCTAGCTGTGATATCATGACTCTTAGAACAGATAACGGGGGGGAATTTTGTTCTTCTACTTTTTCCACCTTCTGTGCTACTCATGGCATAAAACACCAGTTCACTGCCCCCTACACCCCTCAACAGAACAGTGTTGTTGAACGCCGCAACCGCACGGTTGTGGAAATGGCTCGCTCCATGTTACAGCACAAGAATATTCCCAACAAATTCTGGGCTGAAGCAGTATTTACTGCGGTTTATCTCCTTAACAGATCACCTACTCAGGTTGTTAAAGGGAAAACTCCCGAAGAGATGTGGTCTGGTCGTAAGCCTAAGATCAGTCACCTCAAAGTATTCGACTCAATTGCATATACTTGGATTCCAGCTGCTAAACGCTCTAAGTTGGATTCCAAAAGCCAGAAACTCATGATGACAGGGTACAGTGATCACCACAAGACCTATAGACTAATTGATATTGCTACTGGTCGTCTTAGCTTCAGTCGGGACGTGGTATTTGATGAAGACAGAGGATTCTTTCAGTCCTCTTCTTCTGAGCAGTATTCTACAGATCAACCTCACAGCGTTCTTCTTCCAGTAGGTCCACCTGATGGGAGGGATGATGCAGTATCAATGTTTGATAATACACTGCCCGAGCTTCCTCCGGAAAATAACTCTTCTCTCACTGCTCCTATTGCTCTTGACCCCCCTTCTTCTACTCCTAATGTTAGTTCCTCTACTCTTCGACCAAAATGGTGGGCTAAAACCATTAGTGATCTTCGGGATGATGAGCTTCTTGAAGGACGCACCTCTAGACATAAGAGCACTCAGCAGTCTACAGTAAATTTTGCGCTTATGGCTAATATACACAGTACCTTTGAGCCTCAAACTTACTCAGAGGCTAAAGGTACACCTGAATGGGAACAGGCTATAGACGCTGAATTTCAGAGTCTTCAGAAAAATCACACATGGACCCTGTCTGATCTTCCTGCAGGGAAAAAGCCCATTAGCTGCAAATGGATATATAAAGTGAAGTACAAAGCCAATGGAACTCTAGACAAGTATAAAGCTTGTCTTGTGGCTCGAGGATTCTCACATAAGGAAGGCATTGACTATGAGGAGACTTTTGCTCCTACAGCCAAAATGAATACCATACGTCTTGTTCTTGCCCTAACAGCTCATCAGTTTAAATGCAAAGTACATCATATGGATGTAAAAAGTGCTTTCCTAAATGGTGACTTACAGGAAGAAGTCTACATGACACAGCCTCCAGGATTTAAGAT
>APFE030997165.1:172731-216872 GCA_000404065.3 Pinus taeda
AGCAGCAAGCCGTGGCTCTCTCCCCCACCGAAGCAGAATATCGAGGAGCAGTTAAGGCATCCTGTGAGGCAGTTTGGCTTCGACGTATGCTTGCAGACATGCATGCTTCCCAGACAGGTCCTATTTCCTTGTTTTGTGATAATCAGGGAGTGCTCAAACTTGCCAAAAATCTCATCTTTCATGAACGAACAAAACATGTGGAAACTCATTGCCACTACATTCGCCAGCTTGTTGAAGACGGATCCGTTCAGCTGAAATATGTTCCCACAACAGAGCAGCGCGCAGACATATTCACCAAGCCTCTTGGTCCCACTAAATTTGAACAATTCAGGGGGGCTATTGGTGTTGTAAATAGATTGAGCATTAAGGGAGGGTATTAGAATTATTCTAATATTAGTTTAATGCTCATTCTTCTTATTATTGCTATTTTCTTTTCTTTAGCAGTTTCTTAGATGAAACTGAAATCTCACATAGAAACTTGATGTTTCTATCTTTGTAAAATATCTCTGTATTATTATTGAGTATTCAGCTCAATCAATTCATTCAATTCATTTGGAAATCCATATGCGTGTTTCGCACTGTTTTATTTACTTTGTGGACACAACAATTGTAGTCACTCACTGCACATTGTAATATTATATATAAGCTTACAAATAAACTAGGAGAGCTTAAGTAACAAATATACAGAGTGATCAATTAACCACACACATACCTACCCTCCCTTGGCTAATATTATAGTAGCAACAATCATGAACAATAGGCCCTGAAGATGTGAACTCCAATATAACTTTTCCATTTCTTTGCTTAAGTAATGAATATACATAGAGATGAATTAACCACACACATACCTGATGAATTAACCACACACATATCTGCCCTCCCTTGGGCTAATATCATAGCAACAACAATCATGAACAATAAGCCCCGAAGATGTGAACTCCAATATAACTTTTCCATTTCTTTCCTATCAAAGTTTTGGGAAAAATCTTGAATATGATACCCATGAACAAGATCATACTACCTTGAAACCATGACAAAAGAATGAAACAAATATTTCAGTGTATGCAAGGACAGTTGTGTTTTGTAGGAGAAAAGCACTGCTCACCCATCCTCTATGCCACATTCATAGAATGTCTAGTGCATCATCACCACTTGACCATTGTAGACTGTACAATTGTATTTGTTCACTACATAAAGAATATCAATCTAGTTGATTATGAGAGCATAGATAAAGCATATAATAAATTCAATAGCAAATAAATGGAGCCACAAATTAGCAAACGATAATTTTAAGTGAAGTTCATTGCATATAGGTATGTTGACTCACCTTCATTTATGAGGAATAACCTCCATTTTCTCTGTTTGCTTCCTCCATTTCTTTTTCCACACCCAAGAAACAAAACCAAGACATGGCTACATAAAACATGAAAAGAAAAAGCAAAACAAAGGAGAACAAGAACAACATACCCAACAAATGAAACCAAGACCAAACTACAAAAAACAAGGGAAAAAAGCAAAAACAAAGGAAAACGAATACAACACAAAGCATGAGAACAACATTCCGAACAAATGAAACCAAGACCAAACTACAAAAAACAAGGGAGAAAAAAACAAAACAAAGGAAAACGACTACAACACAAAGCATGGCTATGCTCAAACTCAACAAAACAAAACATGTAGACAAGAACAATGAAAAGATTGCAAACATCCCCTCTACACATCTCTCATCCACCAATGTGTTGCTCTCCTCTGCTAAAAGGAAATAAAGTGGGTTGAATAAGCTTAAAATACACACAATTAGTAATGGTAAGCATATTTCAAAACCAATGTTTATTCATAATAGGAAATGCACCTCCCGTAGAGCTTGTTTTATACGATTTTGTATTCCACTCGCTCGTGCTCATCAGAAAAGCTATCTACAACAGATACCAAATAAGATATTAGAATTGTTATAAAAGTTAAACTATAGAGTTTAACACAATAACTAATCGTAATAAGAAACACACCTTTCTTTGAAACTATTATATATAAGAGAGGGGGGTCCATTTTGTATTCCATGTATTCATGCTCTCTTGAACAAACCATCTAAAATAAAGACAATAAAATATTAGATTTCAAATAAAATTTAAACTAGAAAGATCATGCAACAAGCCATCTACAATAAAGACAACAAAATATTAGATTTCAAATAAAAGTTAAACTAGAGAGATCATGCAACATAGAGATCATGTAACATAGTTCAGGTCCATTTATATTCCATTCTCTATCTCAAAATAATACAAATTTTTTAAACTAGATGTACTTCCCCTAGAAATAATACAAATAACGTTTTCATAAGATAGGTAATTTTTTTAGAAAAAGGAATCTAAGCAAATCTAAACATATTTAACACCCAAAATCCTAGTGTCCACAAGGCGATAGTGTTGTTTGTTATAAGGATAGTGTTGTATGTTATAATGATAGTTGATTGGTTGAAGGGTCCATATGCTTTATTGCTCGACCTTACCCACCTCCTCTATAGGGCACGTTGTTTGGGGATGTGCTTGTGATGCGGACAATGCCCCACAATCTCAGATTAAAAGATAGTGTTGTTTGTTATAATGATAGTGTTGTATGTTATAACGATAGTTGATTGGTTGAAGGGTCAATATGTTTTATTGCTTGACCTTACCCACCTCCTCTATAGGGCACGTTGTGTGGGGATGTGCTTGTGATGTGGATATGCCCCACAATCTCAAATTAAAAGATAAGTACTTTATATCTTTCCTCCTTGATTATTGCTCATTTTTTTAGTTAACATCTTGTCTTTGTATCTTTGCTTGGTTATAACCATTTCTTCCATGACTCCATAATGAGGGTTGCACGTACAACATGAAGGCTACCGAGGCTCTGGCTACAGATGGAAGCATCAGGAAGAACGAAGCAAAGTTTGTGGCAAGAGGACTCTCCCAAGATTGATAACTAGGCCAAATGACCAAAAGAGCTCCTAGTTCTGAGGGAGTAGGCAGGCCAACAAGTTTGAAGTATGCCATGATGGAGAAAATTGTGCCGAAGAAAAGTCAATGGTGACTTCCAAATAAATCTACAAGATCAAGTATGTGGTAGATGGAAACATAGAGATTCGAGGATTCTCAAAGAAAGAGGGAGAGGACTATGAGGAGACATTTGATCCCGTTGTTAGGTACACTTCTATCAAAACTATTATTTCTATTGCTTCTATTATGGGTTGGAAATTACATTAGGTAAGATGTGAAGATCACTTTCCTCGATGGAGTAATTGAGGAAGAAGAAGTGTACATAAAGCTCAAGGTTCTAAGGTACATGAAAGGAAATCTCATGTCTGCAAACTGAAGAAAGCTTTGTCCAGACCTCAGGCATGGTATTCTTGGATTGATGGATATCTAATGATTCTAGGTTGATCTTGTTATCATATGACTTGTTTTTGACAAGTAGAAGGAATCATGTGACAGAGGGAGTAGCAGTGGCAGGAAGATTTGCTTCCATGATAGAGGGAGCAGTCAAGACCAGCTTCAATGTCAGAGGGAGTTGACCTCTGAGTTCGAGATGAAGGATCTTGGTTGGATACATTACTTTTAGGACTAAAAGTGTGGCAAAAGCCAGGAGAAATATTCCTTGGTCAAAGGAAGCATATTATTACAATCATTTAGAAATTTGGGATGATAAATAGCTAATCCATGGCCACTCCCATGGTAACTAATAATAAGAAGTTGAGTGGCAGAGGGAGCAACCAAAATTGCCACAGTAGGATCTGTTTTAATGTTAGAGGGAGCACCCAGTCAAGGTGACCGGAAAGTAGCTATGGCACGACATGTGTTGAGGTACCGACATTGTAGAGTTGGATATAGATTAAAATATGTCTTAAATAGTGAAGTACAGCTGCATGGATTCACATATTTTGATTGGGCAGGAAGTACTAAAGACAAGAAAAGCACATGGGGATGTTGTTTCAGTTTGGGTTCTGTTACCCACCATTTTGTGGGTAATATCCCTAGGAGAAATTTTTTCTCCAAGGTGGTCCTCAGCGAGCAACCCCTTGCAGCCATCAACTAGCTCATTATGCCATCTTCTCCGCCACCTGAGCCAGCCATGTGGTCCCTTACCCATCTACCATGATCAAAATATTGAATGTAGACCTCCCGAATCTAAAGGTATGCCTTGTCATTTGGAAATTGAGTATTGTAGTTTGCTTATCATGGACACTTATGGGCATGAATTAATGGGGGGATTTGGTCGAAAGAATGGGCTAGGTCTGTGCTTCTATCCCCTAAACCCCTTTTAGGAATTAATCTTGGATTCTAGTCCCGTAGGATCTCTTTTACTAACCATTTGGTTCCAAAGATGGTATTTCACGGGAAACCCCGATTTTGGTTGCGTGGTCTAACTCCCTTATCCGCTTATATTACCCTCTTTCCGCTCATTATTGCCCCATCCATCATTTCTCCCACCTGGGTCCACATAAGGTTAGCTCGCCCCTTCCCCTTGCCCACACCTTGGGTCATGGCCTACAATGAAGCCCAGAGGTTGATGCAGCTAAAAAGAAAGTTAACAGCATTTATGGCCACATTCAACAGGGAACGTGCCACAAAATGCAAAAGATGGCCGAAACAAAAACATTTAGCACGAGGGCAAAATCCAATACATGAGCTCTACCCCATCATCATGGCCATCACCCTGGTTCCTATAGGTTCTATGAGCCTTTCTTCATCATATAGGAACCCATGACTGTCCCAACCCCTGGTGGGTGATTGGACGCCCCACCTTAAAAGGAGGATTTCACTGCTATATCTTATACATCATGCTCTAACCCCTTCCCGAGCATTCAATCAAAGAAAATCATAAAAAGGAAAAGGCATAAAAGAAGGGTGGAAAATCCAAGGCTGGGGCACCTCATGTACCACGATTTCTCCCTCCTATAAATTATTAACCCAAGTGTGGGCTTCCCTCTTATTAGCTACCCTTCCACCCCAGCGTGTGACCCAGGGCTACCCCTTCTCATACACTACTTCATTCACCTATCTGTCACATGCCACCACCTTTTGAAGGATGTACAATGAAAATTACCCCTTTAGAAGTAGAAACCCCCTAATAGGGTACTTGGTTAACCCCATTTAGAGTTTAGGAGACATTGGCACATCCCGAAGCCCATTATGGAAGGGTAGGCCATTATGAAGTCCCAACCTGTGGTGCATGATTAGGTAAGCTCATTTACTCGATTTCTCTAATGACTTGTTGTATTGGAAGGGTAAGGGATGCATTGTATCTTCTACAGGATTATAGATGGTTTTCGTTTGTGGTTTGGTCTACCTATACAGGGTCCTAATCCTCCAGATTGGTTTCCATTTGTGGTTTAGTCTACCTATACGGGGTCCTAATCCTTTAGAAGGCTACAATGGCACATGTAGGGAAAGAGATGAGATCCATGGGCCTCCACAGCAGCAAATAGCACTCCATGGATCCCCACAGCCATTCAAAGATTACTCGTGGTTCACTTTTTGGACGAGGAGGATGCACCTAATCCATCATGCCCAACTGGCCCTAGATCTGCACTGTACATTTGGCAAATGATCCAGGACTTGCACGATGATGTGGCATCACCTACACCATCATCCTAGTCCTTGCAGGCGATCTACAAGCATCTTCGATTTGTTTGGAGAACCATGAAGACACTTGTGTGCCCCCACATGTCATTTGAAGCACCACAAGTTATTTTGTCCACTGCTTTTGAGGGTCCTATTCTTCATTGTGGCACCCATGGACCTCATTAGGCCTCTTAAAGGGCCCTACGACATGCATAGATTATTATTTGACCTCATGAGAAGCTTACCTTTTTATTTATGAGCTAATTTGGTGGGCTTGTCACCAAAAGTTGTATTATTAGAACATTATTTTACTTTTGGGGTTTATGTTGGCCAAGGAGTCTAATTCGAACTCCTAAGTTGTGTATAAATACAAGTGAGATGAACCCATTTGCTCATCATCACTTTGGTTTGGATCTCTTATCTCTCTTGAGATTTTCGCACTCTTTCTAAGGACGAATTGGAGCTTTATGGATGAGTTTTGATGTGTGGATATTAGTCTATCCTCTCTTGGAGCTTCTTTAATATCAATTGTGAATGGTTGGATATACTCTATTACATGTAAGTACGCACTTTTTGATGTTATTCTTTTTTACTTCTGTCATATATGTTGGATTGGGATTTTCATTGTTTTGGGGTTAATTGTTGCATGCATTTACTACTTAATATTGTGGAATTTGTCTCTATTATACCATTCCTTCAAATGTATGGGTCATTTAATATGAGTGAAATAATTTAGGGGTAAAATTTGACCTTGACAAGCCATTCCTCTTGCACATCGAAGTATAAAAACTGCAAGGTTGCTTCTTCTTGACCTAGAAGGAAAACAAAGTGATCTTAAGGCCTCCTTGACTAGAAACCAAGAAATCCTACTCTTACTCAACATAGACTCCATTCTCCCAAAGATTAAGGCACTGATTTACCAAGGGTGGTCACTAAAATCCATATTTTCTCACATCCTTCTGGGACTAGCCACATCGGGGTGCCTAGGGCATCAATTTCCCGACAAGCTAGCCATAAAAAAAAGTTTGATCTCCTAGGGTCTCCTGCACTAGCCTTTCCTCTAGCTCTCCTCCAATTTTGAAGACATTCCGACAATGGATTTAGGAGAAAAGTCAAGCCCTAACTCCGGGATCAAAACTTGCCCTGCCATCCCTGAAGCTAGTACCTCATAGGGTTAAGACAACATTTTCAAGTGAAATTATTTCCTTGATCCTTTCCCCGACCTTGTGTAGGGTAAGAATATCATTGGTTGCTTCATACTTTCCTCATACCCTAGACCAGGCCCACTTGGCCCCGTGTGGTCCCACTCTTTTAAAGGACCATTCTTCAACAACCATCCAGGATATCAATTCTAACAAAGGATTTTAGGGCTTGTGAAACAAGCCTATTCCCATAAACCTACCCCCCAAAAATCCTCTCTTCCTCTCCCTAGAATACATTCTACCTTGCTTACTGAGCAAGCAAGCTCCATCTTTCAAACTTTTGTTTGGGTCACTCATATCCATTAACTTATCATTCATTAGTGAATCCATACATATCGGGTCTCCTCCCATCGGTGAAAATTTGTAAATAGAAGGGAGCCTTAGCCAATGGGCTAAGTCTCCATTTGTTGTCCTTGGCCTAGCATTTGCCCTTTAGAGATCCCCCTTAGGTCCCTTGCTAGTTTGAGCAGTAACAGGTTCTACTATGATATCCTGGATGGGCAGGAAGCAGACATTTGTCACACTCAGCATTGTTAAAGTTGAGCATACTACAGCTTGTTTGGCGAGTTGAGAAGCAATGTGGCTTTGGAAGCTACGCATAGAATTATTTGATCAGGTGCAGGATACGATCGTGATGACAAGTTGAAGCACATCGAGATCATGGTACCACCACATCCTGTACGAAAGGGAGCGAGAGGCTCCAATGCATTTCTATTGATAAACAAGTTGTTGATATTCTCACAAAGCCTCTATCCCAGGATGAAGTTTGTATACTTCAGGGAAAAGTTTGGGGTGGTTGAGAATGCTTCCCTTGGTTAAAGGGAGTGTTGATGTTGTATCATCAAGTGGCGTAGATTCTCCCTAGGACTAGGTCGTTGACTAGGTCAGTCATCATGGGCAATGACTGTGAGCCATGTAATGTGGCTAAGGAGATTAGCCTAGGTCATGGGCAGTGACTCTAAGCCATGTAATGTGGCTAAGAAGATTGGCCCAGTTGCTTGAGTGAATGCCTTATAGCAACGAGCGAGTGTTTTACCATTCAATAGCATGTGACGGTATGTGGGAATGGTAAATGGGCCCAGGGTTTCACCATTTTTCAAGGGGCACCTAACATGGATCAAAGTGACAATTTGGTGGGTTGATGAAACAAGAACTAGTCTTGTGTCTCAGGGTACCTGACCAACCAATGGGTAGTTGGCTTGTGGGTGACTAGATCATTTGCAGAGAAGATGTGACTAGTGGGTGACAAGATCCCTTTGCACAATGTTGATGTTGGATGCTTTCCACATGTAGTGGTTGGATACATCAACATAACTAGCTCTTTCAATCTTTTTTCTTGGGCGAAGGAAATTGTCTCATCCAAATGTACTTCTGAGGAAGTCAACAGAATACCGCCCTAGCTAAGGAGTGTTGAATTTTGGTAATAAAGTGGGGACTACAGAAAAACGAAAAGAAGAAATTTAAATTTAAATTTTACCTCCAAAATTAAGGTCGGCTGCAAATTGTTTAAGTCGACCCAACATAAGGTCAAGTCGGCCCAACCATAAAAACACACCTATTTGAGCACCCTAAACTACTAAATATCATGGCACTCGACCTCCCTCACTTGGAGCAATTCATATCTCACCAAAAAGCATTTGTTCTTTGTTACCACATGCGAAAGAGAGAGAGGAGAAGAAGGTAGAAGTTTGACCTACATTAACTAAGACACTAGTTGGTTCGAAACGCGTCGACAAAGGTTTTTCTAAGTGTGATTTACGCCGAAAATACTTTTTTTAGGTCCTAACGATGAACCACACTAGTTGGTTCGAAACGCGTCGACAAAGGTTTTTCTAAATGTGATTTACGCCGAAAATATTCTTAATATATGTTATGGATCACAGAAGCCTCAATTAAACAAGTGTATAGTTGTTAATATAAACAATATTAGAAAAGGTCCTGACGATGAACCACACTAGTTGGTTCGAAACGCGTCGACAAAGGTTTTTCTAAATGTGATTTACGCCGAAAATATTCTTCAGACTACTTTTGTTCTATTTGACCGAGATTTTGGGAAGTTGACCGAATTTGTTTTTGGGGAATCTGACTACATTGGACTAGGGTTTTTGAGGCAGTTGCTAAAGGCCAAATTTTTGCCTTGTTGACCAGAGTTGACCAAATTTATGAGCTGTTCAAGAGACCGAAAAAGTGGTCTATTTGTGGTTAGTCTGACATATTTGATTAAGAAAAACCAGATTGTACTTTTGATGAATTGAATAATTTCTGCTAAGAAAATATTGTTGGGTTTTTCCCTAGTTAGGGCTTTCCTAGGGTTTTTCTTGTGTTTGGTTGTCTCTCCATAAACTTGTTGTCATATTGCATTGTAGTTGAGATTTTCTATGTATAATTTCTTAATGATGAATGTGACATAAGATGAATAAATTAAGATATCATGGGAAAGTAATTATCAGATTAAAAAGTCACGAAAAATCAACATAGTACCTATGTGATTAGGCCAAAGAGCTTGTGTGGTAAAAGACCAATGGGGCTAGTAGACGTATTATTGTTGTGGATCGAGGGGCAAAAGGAGTATGGAGGGTTAAGACTCCACAACAGGAAAAGCATCCTAATATGAAAGTATATTATAATATTGTAATATATTATTATAATAAAAAGTAAGGGGACACCATGCTTATAAAAAGATACTTCCCCTATTCAATTGATCATGAATCAATGAAGGGACAAGTGTCCCTAGGTAACCTAAGTAAGAACTTGGACGCTCGTAAGGCCAATAAGAACTCTTAAAGCCAAAAAGCTTTGGACATCTCTAGCTGACAAAGATAAGGGCTAATGGGGGATGTAAACCTATTGGTTGAAGGCTATCAAGTTTGCACTGGGGCTTCATTGGGGTAACAATACCATACCACGTACATTCATATTGGGGGATATATATTGAGGATTCAAATTAGGGGATATATATTGAGGAAAAAATGACATAATATATTAAGCATATAATAAGGGGGTAAAGGAATTTTATATTGGCAGGTATAAAAAATGAAGCTCAAAGTTAATGAAAAAGGGCTATAAAAAATGTTAATGAAAAAATGGATACCTACAATATATAGTGAAAGTAAGAGTTTTTTTTAATTGGGAAGGTGTATTGGGTTTGTATTGGTAAGGGGTTAAATAATGTGATTTTTAGAGATATTTTCCAATATGTAGTCAAATTAAAGGTATTGTTTAGTATGCCATGAATGCACGTGATATGTCAGAGGTTCATTGAGTGAAGCCCCCTTGCGAGTTTGGTACCTTGGTTGTGTGAGGGCCTGGAGGGTACCTAAAGACCCGTGAGGGCATCAAGAACTCTTGGAGCCGCAGGAGTCTAGACATCCATGGCCAGTTGAGATAGACACCCTGGAGGTGGTGGCACAGCTAAGGGACTACAGATGCAGTGAAAGGGTGCACAACTTGGGTGTGGGGTTGATGGGGGATGTGAGTCTGCTAGTTGGAGGTTGTTGAGTTTGGTACCTTGGCCCTATTATGTTTCGTATAAGGCATGTCCCTGGCTCGAGAAGTTGACGCCAAGTGAAGCCATGGCCCCAAATAGGGGGTCACTGACTACTAAGAGAACTAGAGAAACATGGTCTATGGCTAGGAGGACCCTCTGAGGCCCATATAGCTAGCCCACAAAGTTCACAGATAAGTGCTTGATACCTGTTATGTGCTTGTTTATGAATTATTGTGGCATGTCTTTTGCTGTTCTTATCCGTTTTTTGTTATTATGGCTTCACTATGCACATGGTGAAATGTTTTTGGTTAAATTATGCAACTTTTTTCAGTTATGTCTTGGTTGATATATGTGTGAGTAGTTTTGCCTAGCAAGAGGAATGGGGATGTCACAAGAATTGACTCAAGGATGCGAGTTACGACAATGTTCAAGCAAGAGGAATGGACCCAAAGAAGTACATGGCTTTAAGAGGAGCAATGGAAATTGTGTAGGCTTCTAATAGAAATGTATGGGCACTTCATCGATGGCTACATCCTCTCGGGATTGTTAACGTGTACATCACCTTCAAGCATCACATATGTACCCTTGGAGTAGAGCACTTCACTTGTGTGGACCTACAAGTGTTTATTATAGGTTGCTTGTAAAGGCTTGGGCCACATTGTATTGTTGGCATCCCTTACCTCTCATATATATAGAGGAATAAGAGATTCCTTTCATCATTATACTCTTCTCTTTGTACTCGTCTTCTTGGAGTGGTTCAATAGGGTTCACGAAGAAACCCTAAGACAAGTGATACATGGGAGAAGGAAATATTTATTGGAGATTGCACTTGTGAAGAAGAAGATGTTGGAGATGATTATTATGCTCACTCCTATTTCACTATTGTGTAGATATGTGATCTAGAGTAGGAGCACACTAGTCATCTCCTCTCTTGTACCTATTCATTTATACTTGGCCTCTCTCTTGCTTCGAGTTGCTAGGGTTTTGTGATCTTCTTGGAGCATCTTGAAATCTAGTGTTAAGGTTTCATCCCTTCAAGGATAGAGATTAGGGTTTTGTGATGAAACCCTAGGTGTATTTCATCAAAAGAAGAAGAGAAGACATCTTGCTTTGAAAGACATGTTTGAACTCCTTGGTTAAGCCAAGGTTTTCATTGTTTTCCTTACCTAGGGTTTTGGAGTGCTAGTGGACTGTACTAGCCTTGTGATAAGGCTATGGTACTGTTACCACTCAAACTAGCAAGGGTCATCCTAAAAAGGAATCCTTAAAGGGTTGCTACTAGGCTAAGGGAAACAATGGAGTGATAGCCCACTATCACCTCGGGTAAGACTCCCTACTCTTTACGGACTTTCACCAATGGGAGGAGACCCATTATGATAAGGATCACGACATGGATGGATCAATGATAGGGCGAGGGGTGATCCTGGAAGTCTATTCAAGAGAGAGGCTCAAATATGTGGCTTGCTTGACTTGGAAGACCAAGATGAAAGGCTCTCTAGGAAGGGCTTGGGGAAAATTTCTAGAGTTGGGTTTTAAGTATATGTCTTATAAAGGGGATCAATTCCTAGAATTCTTGTGGAAACTTGGGTTCTAGGTGATCTTTGAAGAATTAACCACGATAGTGCATAGGACCACACGAGACCAAGTGGACCTGGGGTTCGGTCAAGGGGATAGGATTTAGTAACCATTGATATGCTTGACCTAATTAGGGAGGAGAAAGGGATCAAGGAATGAATTTTCAATGAAAGGCAATGCAAAGATCCCAGTGAGGTTTCTAGCTTAATGGAAACCAAGGGCAAGAATTGGTCTTCAAGCTAGGGCTTGCGACATCTCAAGACCTCACCGTTAGAATCTCATGCAATTTGGACTTCTAGAGGACACACCAAAGTATTTGGATGGCTAGATCATGAGATAATTGATGCCCTAGGTGACCTAGAGGACTAGACCTAGAGAAGAGGAAAGGAGAGGAGGAAAATAAGTTTAAGGTGATCACCTTTGGGTGGACCAATGCCTAATCCTTTGGGGAGATTGGAGTAGGGTATAATTATGACTATGGACCTTTGAATTTTCTAGGTCAAGGAGGCCTCAAAGGCAACTTCGCTTGGCATTAGGGCAGCAACAAGAGCAGCTTCAAAGACTTTGTACTTCGTTTTACAAGAAAAATGGCTAGTCAAGATGAATTTCATTAATGAAACATCCCTAGGAACATTCATTCACTATACATGGCCCATACATGAAGCATTCACTATCTAGAAACAAAATTTCCACAACTCTGCATAAGAAATGCAACAAATAAGCCCTAGTATAGCGAAATCCCATCAACAATGTATATGACAAAATTAGAAAGAGAGAATAGCATTAAAATGTACTTACATGTATAAGAATATATCCAACCATCCAAAAACTTTCCATCAAGAAGCTTCAAGACATATGAAAATTATCCAAACATCAAAATTCATTCCATCCTCCAAAAATGCGTCCTCCAAGAAGGATAGTGAAAATCTCTAAAGAGATACTAGTTCCAAATCAAAGTGATGATGCTAAAATGAATCCTCATCACTTCTATTTATACACGTCTAATGAGTTTGATTTAGCTACTTGGGCCTACATTAGACCCAAAAATAATGTGCAAAACAACTAAATTTTGGTGACAAGCCCACCAAATTAGCTCATAAACAAAAGAATAACCCTCTCAAGAGGTCGAATGATCAATAATACATGTCGTTGGACCTTCTAAGAAGTTTGATGAAGTCCATAAGTGTCATAATGATGAACAAGACTCCCAAAAGTAGTGGACAAGGGATTGGCCCCGTGTTCTCCAAATAATAAACCTGTGGTGCTCTGAATGGGTGTGAGGGCACACAAGTAATCTCATGGGCCTCCAAGTAGGTCAAAGATGTTTGTAGACCATCTATAAAGGCTCAAATGATGGTGTAAGTGATGCCACATCAACATACAAGTCTTGGATGATCTGCCAAGTGTATGGTATGATTGTGAGGTTGGCTGGGCATGGTGAACCGGGTGCATCTTCTTCGTCTAATAAGTGAATCTCGAGCAATCTCTTAACAACTCTGGGGATCCATGGAGTGTTGTCTAGCACTGTGGAGGTCCATGGCTCTCAACACACACCCTACATTTGCCAATATAGCCCTCTAGAGGGTTAGGACCCTGTATAGGGAGACCAAACCCAAAATGGAAACCATCTGCAATCCTACATAAAATCCAATGCATCCCCTGGCCTTCCAGTACAACGAGTCATCAAAGGAAATCGAGTTAAATAACTTACAAACCATGGACAACAAGCGAGCACTTCATAATGGCATGCCCTTCCATAGTGGGCTTTGGCATGTGCTAACGTCTCCAAGCTCCAAATGGGGTTAACCAAGTATCCTATTAGGTGGTTTTTATCTTTGAAGGGGATAGTATATCCAAGGTACATCCTTCAAAGGGTGGTGGCATGTGATAAATAGATGAATGGAGTAGGGAACAAAAAGAGGAAGCCTTGGGCCACATGTTGGGGTACTAGGGTAGCTAGCAAAAGTGTAGTGCCCACTCTAGTCTCTTGACTCTAATATGACATTATCTTACATACTTTAGTCTATGAGTAACTCAGGCTAAGGATCTAGAAGCGTGACTCTATTATCAGTGAATGTGATGGTTATGTATGTTCTCTATTAATATTATGATTACGATATAATTAACGGTTATGTGTACTCTGATATCATGATGGTGATAGTAGTAAAGGATAAACATGTTTCTATTGATATTATAATGATGATAGATTTGATCTATATGTATGGTTCCATTAAGGTTATGATGATGCTAGCCATGATGGAGGTATCCCCTATGTTAGCCACTTACATTGGTTCTGGTTCACAATGAACAATGATGTGAATGACCAGGTGATGGTAATAATGCTATTATGAAATGACTAACACTGAAAAACCTAGTTACTGATTATTATTGAGTATGGCAGGAAAACCACCAGAGGCACTCGCACATGACGAGTTGACGACACCTGGTTTGATGAAAATTTATATTGTTTTATCTTTGAAATCGATCTTGAAACCTGCTATATATGTTCATCTATATTCTGATAATATGTTAATGGTTGCAGGCACAGATGAGTTGCTTGGCCGAATGACTCACATATGGGTGATGGGGTTGTACAGGTGGATGGAACTACATGGGAGGGGTGGGATAGAGTCCATGATCTCACCCACTAGCACTCCCACCGTGACTTGGGCTAGAAGGGTTGAAAAACCTTTGCCTTGAAGATCACGATGCCATGGGGGTAGGTCCAAAAGTTGGGTCGCTCATGAGGAGTTAACTGGGGGGCGTGCATCAAGGTGGATTCCTTGATCCCCGACACCATTAGTCCCACTATAGCAGGCAACATAAGACATGATAGTGTTCTATGACGTTGCACTATACTTTCCCCTCGTAGTCACTGGATGCTTGAAGGGCAAGTGGTGTGGCACCCTTGGAATTTCAGGGGAAATTCTTGAAGGGCACGACCAACTTGGCACCCTTGGCATCACAATTAAATTGTTAGGTGTGGCACTCTTGGAACTTCTAGGGAAGTTCTTGAAGGGCACAACCAAACTTGGCACTCTTCATCACAATTAAATTGTTAGGTGTGGCACTCTTGGAACTTCTAGGGAAGTTCTTGAAGGGCACAACCAAACTTGGCACTCTTGGAATCATTAAAAATAAATGATAATAAATAAATATAAGTAAGGAATGAAAAATAGGTAGTTACATCAAGGGTAAATGATGATTAGAAACCAAGGTAATTAAATCAAAAATAAAACTTGGAATAAGGAGGAACATAGGAAGAAATAAATAGAGTACCTTAAAAATTCTACCCGCCCCATGTTGGAAAATACTAGGTAGATTAGGTGGTTTAATTAGATAAAAGGGGAAGACAAACATGTTGTAAGGATAAAGATTAAATCCTAACCAATTAAACTTAATTAAGAAGAGAGGAAGGTGAATTAAAATAAGAAAAATAAATTAAATTTAGAGAAATGTAGAGAAGTTCCATGTGGCATCAACCAACATAAGAATATCCCTCTAAGAGATAACCTGAGTTAATTTAGGAAGTAGATTGGGGATAAAATCTTGACTCATTAATTGACTCTAAGTAATAAACACAATTTAAGGAATAAAAGGGGGGAATAAAGAGACATCTAGGAGTAGAAATAGGAATCTTGTGAGTGAGGAAAATATTAGTTTTAATTAAAAAGATAAGTAAATAATTTTGGGTGACCCTTGATGAGAGAATGACACATGGGTGGGTGAATAATCAAGCTATTAAAAAAGAAAAAAATATTATAATTATGCATGACATGCCAAGTGTCATCTATGAGAAATCTTATAAAAGAAGGGGCAGGCCATGGTAGAAGGGACTTTTTTTGGAACCCTATTGTTGGATGGATGATATGTTGTGAAAGCAGTGACTACGAAGCTATAGTGAGTTTGGTGAGGTAGAGGGTTTTAGAGAGGGGACTCTTGAGCTAAGGTTGCTCTCCTCTGCCAGCTAGATTCTTCCTCCATTGTACAACCCCATTGCAGCTCGGGGGTCCACGGGAAGAAGAGTACCTAAGGAGTAGGCTGGGAGGTAAACCGGTGGGTCTTGATTCGGATCAAGCGTGTCATCATACACTCACAGAAGTGACCGGCAACGAGGAAATACCAGCGACAACAGAGCAAACGGAGTCTCGCCTCTCTGGTGTACGGTACATGTGTATTTTGTTATTACTTTACCTTAGATTAAAAGTATATAAATGTGGCGTTATGTTCCTGGAATGAGCATCAGCGATGTGTGTGTTGATTGAATTGAAATCTCAATGTGTTTGTTTTCCGATTGTAATTGTTGTGTAAAAAAAAAATTGTGCTTGATATATATATAGTTGTAGTTGGGTCTTTTCACTGTTTTAGTTGGGTTGTTTCACATTCATCCACATGACAGGGAACAGAAAGTAGTTTGAAGACTTCAAAGAGATCAACAGTGGAGCAAACATCTATCTTGGCGATGATAAATGGTACCAAATCAAAGGTTATGGTAATATTCCTGTTGTTTTGCCTGATGGAAATATTAGACATATTCATAATGTAATGTATGTACTGGGATAAAAAATAATCTGATCTTTTTCTCTACGATAACTGATCAGAATCTCAAGGTAGAATTTTATGAGTCATATTGTGTTGTTAAAGATCTATTGGATCGTATGAAGCCTATTGCATCAGGTATTCGTGTGAGAGGATTGTACAAGCTAACTATCAAAAGCGCACCACATCAAACATTGACATCATCTGCCATGACTACAGTGGACTTATGGCATCATAGGTTCGGCCATATTAAATTCAATGAACTACTGCTATTACAGAAAAGAGGTATGGTCAAAGGTCTTCCTGTTTTAAAGCCTGTCCATATTGATTGTGATGCATGTGCACTTGGAAATATGCACAAAGATGAATTTCATGTGAATGCTGATAGAGGAGAAGAGATATACTCGAGTTGGTACACACAGATTTATGCAGGCCTATGCAGACAAGGTCATTAGGCGGTGCATACTATTTTTTATTGTTTGTTGATGACTGTACTAGATTTACTTGGGTGTATTTCCTCAGGAAGAAGAGCCACACTTTTGAATATTTCAAGGAGTTCAGAAGTATGGTTGAAAAGCAGACAGGTAAATGCATCAGGATTATCCACTTGGATCAAGGGGAGAGTACAAGAAATATTGTGTCCTCAAATACTTCAAAGATCATGGGATACAACAATAGTTTACAGTACCCCACACTCCTCAATAGAACGAGGTTGCAGAGAGGAAGAGCAAAACCCTTGTGGAGTGCGTTCGCAGTATGTTAAAAGGTAAGAATATTTCTAATGGGTTTTGGGCTGAAGCAATTAATATTGCAGTATATCTAAAGAATAGGAGTCCAATAAGAAGTTTAAATTTAAAAACTCCTTTTGAAGATTCATTTGGCTATAAGCCTACAGTTAAGCATTTGAGAGTTTCTGGCTCTAAAGCCTTTGCTCATGTCCCAAAGGAAGATAGAAAGAAACTAGATTCATAGGCCATCAAATGTATTTTTGTTGGGTATTGTACAGAATTTAAGGCTTACAAACTGTTTAATCCAAAACTCATAAATTTCTTGCGAGCAGAGACGTAGTGTTTCATGAGCAGGTTAATGATGGAAGCCATGAGAGTGCTAATGAAGAATGGCACGTGCCCTTGTTGGTGGAAGAAGGAAGTGATCAGGTGACAGCAATGAGCAGTAGCAGCAGAAGTAGCAGGAAGGGAAAGAAGATGATGTAGTTGTCAAGCCAAACAAAAGGATGATCAAACAAGGTTTGAAGCTACCCCACCACTCACGAGATCAGGTAGGAATATTCAGTTGCCAGCAAGATATAGGGAAAATGATTTTATAACTAGTATGATGAATGTTGTTGAACCCTCTAGTTATAAAGAAGTCACTCAATATAGTGAATGGAAGGCTGCTATGGAAGAGGAATATGAGTCAATCCTCAAAAACAAAACTTGGGATTTAGTTAAACTACCTTAAGGCAAACAACCCATAGGATGCAAATGGTTGTATAAGTCTAAATTTAAAGCAAATGGGAGCATAGATAAATATAAAGCTAGGCTAGTTGCAAAGGGGTATTTGCAGCAAGAAGGTATATATTATGATGAAACATTTGCCCCTGTAGCTAAACTAAACACAATTAGAATGATAATTACTTTACCTACCAAACACCATTGGATGATTCACAAACTAGATGTTAAATCTGCTTTTTTAAATGGAGACTTAAAAGAAGAAGTCTATTTAGTGCAACCTGAGGGGTTTGTCAAACAAGGTGAAGAACATTTAGTTTGCAGGTTGAAGAAACCGTTGTATGGACTAAAACAAACACCCAGGTCATGGTATGACAAAATTGATTCATTGTTCTTGCAGCATGGTTATAAAAGGAGCAAAAATGACCCTAATCTTTATACCATGTTTGATAAAGAGGGAAGGATTGTTTTGATTTCTTTATATGTAGATGATATAATCATTATAGGGAATGTCGATAATCTCATTAAAGAAATCAAGGAGAAGATGTCACAAGTCTTTGAGATGTAAGACCCAGAGAGGCATGCATACCCTTTGTTATGTGTTCCCTCTGTAAGAGAGTTTTAACACCCTGGAAGAGTGTGTCATGCGCGATGGATACACTTGGGTGGGCCGTATTGGTTTTAGACTCCATGAAGTGAAATTTTATAGCTAGGGGGAGTTCATCAAGAGGTTGGATGAACCATGTATGTGAAGGACTTCCAAGTAGACTGACGGTTGAGCGGTTGGGAACCCATGCATTCTAGTAGATGGTTGTTCCTTTATATGGATATCGACAATTGCATTAACAAGGTACAAGGTGTAATTACGAGACTGGACCAGATGTAGATCTTGCAGTAGTCATTAAGGGGGAGTGTTGGAATATTAATTCCTACTTGTCTTAGTTGTGATTTTCTATGTAAAGAGTCTATTCCTATTCTATAGGAGTGATTTCCCTAGTTAGGTGTGTGGTTGAGATTTTCTCTCAACCAACAGATTGTATGTCCAATATAGTTTTCCTATCTTGAGACAATACTCCTGTATATATGTAATATGATATTTGATTAAGAAGGTGAAGATAGTTTGCACTATCTGTTTCTTATCTCTTTTTTTCCTGTGATCACCTAAATTTTCAAACAAAAATGATGAGATATTCCTTATAATTTTTGAAACTATGTAAATTGTTAGATTAGGCGTTGAACTTATTTGAATCATAGATTATGGGAATGTCTTGGAATTTTTAGGCCAATAAGATCTTTGATATCCCCAAAATCTACAATCAAGATAAAGATGGCCTACTTTTATATCCTTCATTGTTAGAGTTGTCTAAATGATCAAACTAAGATTAATGCATCCAATACATGAGGTGCATTCTATAAATATTGGTTAAAATAAAATTGACTTTCGGGAATTTTTTTTCCCTAAATTTAATAATTGAAAATTTAAATTCGTAATTTAAATAACTTCAAAATATAAAATTTGTGATTTCTAAAAAAAATAAACTACCATTTACCTATATTATACAATATCTTGGCAGATTTTAAATAAACTTTAATTTTAAATAATCAGGTCATGCATATTGAAGATTGAAACAATTAATCAAAATTATTATTCTTGGCAACCCAGATGAGGAAAATATTCATCATTGTGTAAATATGTAGCAGACATCTACACGGATTCATTGAGAAAAAAAACCATTTATTCATGTTCCTATGAAGTGTTGACATCAAGTATTATGCATTGTATTAGTGAACATGGATTGAGATTATAGATTTTAGTGTCTACATGTCTATAAAGTGATAATGTAATTAATATTGATAGCAAGAAAAATTTATTTAAAGTATAGAAATATTGACGAATTAAAATAATTTATTTTGTAAAAGTTAGACAAATCATCTCTAAAAAAAATTAGAATTAGATTGCAGATTAAAAGATCCAATAGATATGGAGAAAAGCTATAGTCCATTACATTCATAACATATAGAATCAACAAAAAATATATATCCATCATTTAATAGGTGATCATATGCATATTTGATTTATAATTATTTTTTTGCATGTCTATTACATACATAACATATTTAGGGCGATCTTTTGCGGAATGTGGGCCATCTTTTGTGGCCCTTAGAAAACTTTTGTGGCCCTAAACATATTTAGGGCGATCTTCTGGGCCATTTCAGAAAAATTTTGCGGCCAAAAATCATATCATCACACTTTGAGAAAACTTCTGCAGCCAAAAAGAGTGTGATCTTCTGCGGCCAAGAGATTAGAATCTGCGGCCCTTCTGCGGCCAGAAAGACTGCGATCTTCTGTGGACATCATGAATAATCTGTAGCTAGAGGATTTCTTCTATGGCCCTTATGTTTCTTCTGCGGCCAGAGGGTTTCTTCTGCAGATACGTTGATTCGAATTCATGCAACTTCCAACAATCGCGAGCAATGGAACCATTAGCAGGACTTGAAACAATGGCGATCTGTAAGTTTAGATTTTTGGCGATCTGTAAGTTCAGATTTTGTGTGTTATAGACATCTCTCATAGATAACTGCTTATTGGATCTGTAACAAAGGCTTGTTTATGGGATCTATCTGATTTCAATTTTTTTTCTTAATTCCAATTAATTTTGGACATTTTGTATGATGCGGATGGGTCTAATTTCTACGGGCAAGTAAAATATTATAGATCTGAGACACAGATCTGAACGGCCTGTGTGGCTCCCTTTTGTAAAATTCTTCAGAAAAAATTTTATACTTAGCAGGAGAGCATTCTCCAGATGGCTCCCAACTTCGCGAAAATAGTTGTTGGCTCAGATTTGTCCGCCTCTGGGAGGCAAGCTCCTGCCCATATCGTCAGTGAAGCCCCAACTCCCACTGTCCAGGTGGACCAGGCCTCTCACTCGATGAGGCTTTGAAGTTTTCTTAAAGTGCCCTAATCAGTTGATTCAATGGTTTTTGGCCGCGGCTAACAGCTCTCCACAGCTGGATCTCGGAGGTATGGAAGCTTGTCATTTCTGATGCAATTAATATCTACCCCTATGTTAGGGGTTTCTTTATAGTAGATTTTGAAAACCCTGAAAGCAGGAAATGTATTCTAGATTCCGACCCTTGGTTTTGGGAAAACTCAAGCCTATTCATGAAGCCATGGAACCCATCATTCGATCCCTCAACACCAGTTTGGGTGAGATTGCCAAACCTACCCTTGCATCTCTGGAATTCCTCCTCACTAAAAGCCATTGGAAATGCAATTGGGAATTTTTACTGCAGGTGCCCAGAAACAGAGGAATATGTCAGAACAACCTATGCACGGATCTGTGTGGAAATGGACTTCAGCGTTGCATTCCTAGCTAAAATACACCTAACAAGTAAAGACTATGTGTGGAACCATAAACTCAATTATGAAAGTGTCCTCTTCAGATGTCGGTCCTGCTTTGAGATAGGACATCTAGCCAAAAATTGCCCAAAAGCCTCCCAGAAAAATTTTGCTAGAAAAAATCACCACAGATCTACATGGTGGGAAGGAGCACAAAAATAACACTACACTATCATCAAAGAAAAATACTCTCGAGAAAACTCTAAATCACAAGAAATTGGGCAAGAAAGAAACAACTCTCAAGACAAGCAGGGGAAAGCCCCGCCCAACAAAAAAAAATTGAACTCGACAACACCTCAAGCATCAACAGTTATGAGGATTCGAATACCGCACAAAATAAATCTTCATTTAACAGCAAAGCAGATTTCCTAAACCAAACTTCTTCTCTGACTACCTTCAAAAGGACGAACACAATAGATCGCGAAGCTAAGACACCAATGTCCCAAGAACCAAAAGAGATGAAGGAGATGCAAGATAAAGGAAGTTGGAAGACCATGGGGAAAAAAAATAAAGCTATAGCACCAATCTCAACAAAACAGAGGAAGAGCCAGACAATTAAAAACTAAGAAAATTATAGGTCCGATAGACCAATTTGGTCTCAGTGGACGTTAATCATCATCATCATCATCATCATCATCATCATCATCAAAAAGATATCCATCATTTAATAGGTGAACATATCCATATTTGATTTATAATTGTATTTCTTTTATCTGTGTATTTAAAAATAAAAACTCAACTTTAACATATGAAACATAACTTCCATAATACCCATCATTTAATAGGTGAACATCTCCATATTTAATTTATAATTGTGTTATCTTTTATCTATATATTTAAAAATAAAAACTCCACTTTAACATATGAAACATAACTTCCATTTAAATATATCTAGTTTGTCTTTTATTTTCTTTTGAAAACTTGCAAATAATATCATATATACATTTTAATTTCCATAAAAAAGGATTCAAACATTTACTATATATATATATATATATATATGGCAATCATTATTGTTAGGTTAAATTGAGTCAAGGTTGACGTAGTTAAATAGTAGTGGTTTTGGGCACATGGTATAGTGTACCCATAGTATTATGGTTCGTGGTATTGCATGTAATGGAGCTTATAAAAGGTTGGGAATATTTCATTGTAATGTGGGCTTGGAGGTGAGTGGTGAAGGCTCACTTGGCTGGATTGGCCAGGGTTTTGGCCAATGCTAATGAGATCTCATTGGGTTGGGTTTTTCCCCGGATTTGGGGTTTTCCTCGATAAATATTATGTATATAATATTTATGTGTATTTTTGTTGGTTATTTTATTATTCCTCTCTGTAAATATCAGTAAATCTTAGTAATAATTTATCTATGTGCGGTAAGCGGTAAATTTCTTAACAACTCGTATAAAAGCTAAGTTGGCTTCAGAAGGAAGTCTTTTGTTGCTAAGGATTTGTATTGGCCGGGTAGATAGAGAGGTAATTAAGTTTTGCTTGCACATCTGAATCAAAAACTATAGATTATGAAGCAAAGTTGCACACTATTGGGTCATGAGAGATTCAGTGGATGAGGAGGATATGTGGGATATGTGCACGTGGATTAATTAATTAATGAACCATGTACCTAAAAAGAACGCCTAGATAACTGGCGAGTTACAGCCGTGGCGAGTTACAGCCGTTGGTGACCCAGGTAATTCCGTAGATGGGTTATTTTTATATGAACATTGATGTCATATGTACAAAGACAACAACTAGGGTAAACAAAAAAATATATAATGGAGTGAAATTTTTAATTTGCATGTAAATGGGCATATTGTTGTAAGACTTGGTAAGGTGGGTAATTACCGATAAATTTTGGGTTAGACCTAGGTAATAGGGGGATGTCAGGTTAACAAATCCAGGTAAAAACTTTGAAGGGGATAAGGGCTAGAGTGAGCGGGATTTCTTAGCAGGCTTTGGTTGGATTTAGTCAAAGAACCCAAATTCAAGTTTAAGGGGGGAATTGTTAGGTAAAATTGACTCAAGGTTTGAGTCAAGGTTGACCTAGTTAAATAGTAGTGGTTTTGGACACATGGTATAGTGTACCCATGGTATTATGGTCTGTGGTATTGCATGTAATGGAGCCTATAAAAGGTTGGGAATACTTGGTTGTAATGTAGGCCTGGAGTTGAGTGGTGACTTGGCCAGGTTGGCCAGGGTTTTGGCCAATACTAATGAGAACTCATTAGGTTGAGTTTTTCCCTGGATTTGGGGTTTTCTTGGATAAATATTATGTGTATAATATTTATGTGTATTGTTGCTAGTTATTTTATTATTCCTCTTTGTAAATATCCTTAAATCTCAGTAATATATATTATATATATATATTAATATATATATATATATATATATATAATATATATTATTATATATTATTTAATATATAATATATTATATATATATATATTATATATTATATACATCCAGTGTTCTCAAAGATTATGTACATATCAATGTTCTCTAAGATGTACATTCGACTACATAGATGTAGGTGATTATGATGTAGTTAATGAAGATTAGATAGAAGGACGGTAGGTGGCTAGGCCACATGGCCACCCGAGTCCCCTTCCATGCCAATTTTTGGCAAGTTACAGTCGACATGCAGGCACCATTACTCTGGTGCTCAAGTCGAGAAACTCGCAGGAGGCATAAGGCTATGGCCTCCGCAAACAACAATTCTTTCATCCCTCCCCTGCTAAATTGCTCTTGCCCCCTCAAGCTGTGAAGCCGAGCTCTCGCACCATCACTAGTAGGCATTGTTGGATTCTCAGTTGTGTCGATTTGGGAAATGGCTTCCATTTCTCCCAAACACCTCATTGTGTGATGAATTACGCTCAGAATTCCTCTGCTCTTTTTTTGAATAGCCACTTCAATCCCAGAGATATCTCTGTCTCCCCAACTGCAAACTCTGAAATCAATACAGTCATCGCGCGCACTAGCCATCAAATGTGCAGTAGAAGAGGGGTAATCGAGGCGGAAGCACTTGCCCCCCGCAACGCCCAACCATGAACTTGCTTCTCCTTCCTCTTCCCCTTTTGCCACTCTTTCCCATGGTCCCTTCTCTGAAAGATACCATGATACTCACAATAGTAGAGGTAAGTCACAAGCCCATGGCGCCCAAAGAGTGAACGTAGCTACCCAAACAGACAATCTCCCCACCTGACCCACCCCTCTCACCACACGGCCCAATTTATCTTCCAGAGTACATTGCATCATCCAGTTATCATAGCCACTATCACTGTTACCTTCAGTGAGGAATTCAGTCCGCAGGCTGAGCAGGAAGCTCAGACCCACGACCTTGGACCAAAGAAAAGGAACAGCGACGAGCAGCAGAAGGCTGTTAAGAGGAACAAGGATGATCGTGAACCAGGCAAGCAGCAGATGGCAAGGCAAATTGGCTTTTTGCATGGCGAGGTGCTGGATGGAAGCAAGCATGCTACCGAAGGCGGAGCGGGTGGCACGAAGTCAGTTGGAGGCATCCCGGGTGACACGTCAAACAAATATGCAGTCGAGGGCAGGTCAGCAGGGATACAAGCAATTAGTGGCATCCCACACGGCACGTCAGCAGAGGATGATGACTGGTATGAGTATGCATGTCACATTGTAGAAGAGCCCACCCCTGATGACATCCAAGGGGTCCATCCAGACTGATGATCGAGTCACCAGGTGTTCTTACGAGATTGTTATCTGAGGTTTTTTTTCTTCTGTTTTTTTCGAACCTTCTAGCACGTTTTTGATTGCTTAGATCTAGGACCCCTATGTGCGCCTTTTTAAGTTAAGTCTTGAGACCCCTGCGTGGGATTTTTTCTTGGGTTCACTTGGACTGGTTTCCCCTCGCTGGGTAGTCGAGTTTAGTCTTTTGATCATTTTTGACATAACTCTGTTCAGCACCGCAGAGGCCGGCGCCTCGTTGTATTTTTATTTTGCTTCTTTTCAATAGAATAGTATTACTTAGAAAAAAAAGATGTACATTTGACTTTTATTGTTTAGCCAAAACGTGCATTAGGTCATCAAAAGATACATCGTATTAATTCAACTAATAGAATATGTCAGTCACTAGTGTATAAAAAATGAAGAAATTTTGATACATTTTTCAAACATATTAAGTAAGTCAAGTAGACATGTATGTAAAGTTCCATATTTGTAAGGTATCCATGTCCATCATTGACATCAACATGTGTTCCCCAATAGAAAGGGTAAGGATATGGGCTTCCACAGCTTTCCACATAATGCAATTCACAACAACATTGCAGAGTTTCAGTTTCATGTTAATGTAAATGTCAAACAAGAGCCTACTTGGAATTGTTTGATGAACGTTAGCACTAAACTATAGGATGAAAAATCTCAACTTGTTATCAATCAAGTGTAGACCCATACAATGTTTAACATGGTAAAAAATTTATTGTTACAGGACTAACCCAGGTTGTTGGAGATCCTCCATCTAGACCCACCAAAAAAGTATTATGTTCATTTATTGCTTCTTTTCAATTTTAAGGTTCACGATTATTGCTAGTGCATTCATTTACACAATTAAGCATCAACGTTCTTTTCTTTTTTCAAAATCAAAAATAGATGCTCCCATAAGTAACTTTATTAATCGTTTAGAGAATATGTAAATTTAGCTCTCCTATATGATGGTTCTCACTATGAATCAGTGAGATTTCGATGTTTGATGGAGGCCTCAATAAATCATGGCATCAAAATCTCTTTGTGTTTTTGTTTCTCATTGCAATTCTGAAATTTGGATGTCATGATCTATTTGGGCCTTTGTAGAACAACAAAATCTCATTAAGGATTATCAATTTTGAGAGCTAAAGGCTCTAATCTGGACATACATATTCACCAAATCATCAGCAAAGTTACTTTTGGGAAACCTATGTTATTCTTGAATTTGGAAAAAAAAAGAGGAGAAAATTAGAGCTTAACCATGTAAATGAATGCATTGGTAAAAAACTTTAACATTAATTCCAAAATCCAAGACATGAATAAAATGTTTTTGTGGTGGGGTTGGATGGAGGATCTCCAACGACGTAGGGTCAATCATGCAATAGTAACTTCCATACCATGTTAAGCATTATGTGGGTCTACACCTATTTTGAAACAAGATTGGGATTTGCTTCAATGCTAATCTTTATCAAACAATACCATACAAGCTCCCATTTGACACTTACATTAACATGGGACTGAAATTTTGCAATGTTTTTGTAAATTGCTCTATGTAGAAAGATGTTGAATCCCATCTCTCTACCCTTGTTGTTGGGGAACGAATGTTGATGTCAATGGTGGACATCGATACCTTTTGAACATGGAATTGCATATACAGGGCTACTTGGTATACCAAATATGTTTGAAAAGTGTATCAAAATTTCTCCATTTTGCTACATTACTGACTGACATATTCTATTAATTGAATTGCGACAATGTTGCTTCTGATGACCTAATACAAGTTTTGGCCAAACAACAAAAATAGGATGTGCATCTTAGAGAACATTGGTATGTATATATAGAATGTGCGTGATGGGGCTAGCCCACGTGATACGCCTCCAACGTATTTCGATGCGGGAGTACAGGGCAATTAATAATTAAACAGAGATTTTTATTTATACAACTCGATTAACCGGTGCTGAATTTAATGATGGGTCTTGTGATTGGTACGCTGGTCGCTGGTTGTTTGACAACTGTCCCTCCTTGGGATTCCCCGAACCCGCCTTGGTATGGGTATTCTCGAACTCGCGCCCAAGCCATTCACTCTGTCATTCTCCCGGTTTTGTGAGCTATGCGCTCTCAGTGGTTCTTCGCGGTTCCAATGTGGAATTATGTGGTTGTGTTCCCCTAGTTCAGGCTTCGACCTGGAAATTTCTCCCACTCGTCCGGCAAGGATTATATCAACTCGGTAGGTTCGGCTCTTTTCCTGTTTATGCCAAGTTTCGGTTGTTGTTATGTGATGGTAATTAGCTGTTGTGTCTTTGCGCTCCTTCCTACTTGGTATGCAGTTCTGGTGCCTGTGCCCTCCACAGTTGTTGCAGTCGTTTGTTGGTTGTGTTGTTTCTGATAATGGTCCTCTGGTTCCAAGCTCGACTTTCCACGGGTCTGGCAGAACTACGGTGTCAAACTTTGTCGGTTTCTCCGTTACTTTCAAGGTAAGTCTGCTTGTTCCATGCTATCAATGTTTGTTCCTTTTTCCTCAGTTGCCTAATGTTTTGGCTCCTCGTGAGCAGGGGAACCTGGTGGAGTTGTTATGGCCGCAGCTTGCCTTCGTCAGGTAAACAAGCCAACTGTAATTTATTTACTTTGTTAAGTTTCGAGTCCTCTTTTCTTGGTACTGTTGGCACTTATTCTGTTTGATGTTTGTTGTTGCAAGTATGGCCGCTCGAGGGTTTCGGCGTCTGGAAATTTGACTGCTCCAACTGGACACGGGTAGTGTCGTTCTCTATTTGCTAGTTATTTCTGTTCGGCTTCATGTTATGGCGGTTAGGGTCTGTGTATTTATGTTTTACGAGTCACTGTCTGTACACAGTTTCGCTGTAGATTGACACTACTGTTTGGTTACTGTAATGGGTCGCAGGTTACTGTGTCTGGTTCCCGCTTTGACATAAGCATGGGTAATATATTTATGGAACGGGTTCTTTCTCTTTTGTTTCGAACAGAACATATATATGTATAAAGAACCAGAATGTTATCTTCTCATTTATATTGGTTCAATTATGAAACTGTATGGACTGTATATTTGCATACCTGGCAATTTTAGAATTTAATTGATTGTCTTGGCTCGTTAATTCTGGCTTCTTGACTTTCGAATATATATGTGGTCTCGAAGTCTGTTTGTTTGGTTTTCCACCGCACGTTCTTTGAATCCGCCTGCAACTTGTGTGCTTACGTTCTACCTCTAGTTTTTGTTATCACTCCAATCGCATTATAACCTGTAAGGATATTACGAACAGTCTACACTGTACATAAAACAAATATAATTTCACACAAATAATGTAAACAGTCTTAGGGACGTTGAAGAGGAGAATATGCCCAGAAAATTACCACTCTTTCCTTTTTTCATTTCTCTAACAATCGACCCTTTTCTTTGTGTTCTGTCTCTCTTTTACAAACATTGTTAGGAAACTGTTACTAACTGTTGTTAGTTATGTTCGATCAATTACATCAGTTATTTCCTGTACAGAACTTTTCATTGTCGTTCAACATTTTTTTAACAAAGGTAAATTAACTGTTTAAAATAGTGACACTAACTAATTCCTACTGTTCCTAATTACCGTTCACTAAATTAACTTAGACAACTAAATGAAATACAAGTAAAAAAAACACAAGCACGTTATCCATTCAGTGAGTTAACTCCTCCGTCCCCTTCAGAGACCATACCGCCTTCATTTTGTCTTTGTCTTGTCAGCCAGATGCTCCTACATCAGTGCGTCTCTAAGAACATATATATATAAAGAGAGAGAGAGAGAGAGAGAGAAATGGTTGATAACTTATATATATTTTAACCTTCACATTCATTGAAAATGTTTGAATCCTTCTTTATTGAAGTTAAAATGTATATATGTTCTTTGCAAGTTTTTGAAGAAGATGAAAGATAAACGAATGGAAGCTAAGGTTCATCTGTTAAAGTGGGATTTTTTTTTAATATGTAGATGAAAGATAACACAATTATAAGTTAAACTTGGAGATGTTCACATGTTAAATGATGAGTACTCTTCTATTGATTATAGATTTTAAGCATGTAATGGACATGGAGCAAAGTTAATTGTAGATTTTTTTCCATATCCATTGGATGTCCCAATCTGCAATCTAGTTTCATTTTTTTAAGATGATTTGCCTAAATTTTATATGATAAAATTATTTTGCTTTAAAATATGTCTGAATATTTTTATTATTTTACAATGATTAATAATATTCGTCAATATTTTTACACTTTAAATAAATTTCCAATCCTATATTTTTTACCATAAAATTAAATTGCATTTTTACTCAATAGACATACAAACTAAAATCTATAATCTCAATCCATATCCATTGATATGGTTCACAATACTTGATGTTAGCCCTTCATAAAAACATAAAAGATGGATTGTTTTCTTAAATAAATCTACAGAGATGTCTACTAACTTATATATGAATAGTTCTAACCAAATAAGTTAGCATTTTACATATCTTAACATTACACATATTTACATACTGATGAATATTTGCTCCACCTCGCTTGCCAGGAACAATAACTTTAGTCAATTGTTTAAATCTTCATTATGCATAACGTGATTGCACCAATGCCCCTCTTATTGATTGCACCAATGCCCCTCTAACCATGAGGGATATAAAAATGGGTCACCCTTATCTTGATTGCAAATTATGGGGATATCTCAGACCTCGTTGATCTAAGAAATATCCCTAGAAGTTGGGCACCTAATCTAACAATTTACACAGCTTTGAAAATTTTGAGGAATATATCATCATTTTTTCTTGTGATTTCAGGTGATCACATTATAAAAAGGCCTCAAATAATCAAGACGTTAAAAGAAACGGAGTGTTTCTCATCCCCTAATGACAAAAATAATGACGAGGAGAACAAGTATCTAGGCTATAACTTGGGTAACAACTCGCAGCGCTTAGTTGGGTTTGATTTAAGTGCATCTAACATACTCCCTAAGTAGTTCGAATTCGATTTCACACCCAAACTCCCAATCTTCTCGAATCTAGACCTCATTCCCAGCTTCGGCTCTGAAGGCATATTACCCATCGATTCTGTAGAATTTCCCACTGTGTAGATCACCTGATAATGCAATATACTAAAGAAAAATACTTGATCTAGTTCTACAAACAAATTTGCGGAAGCTTAATCGATTTTGAGCAAGATCAAATAAAACACACATAACAGAGAATGAGAAATCAATCACACATGAACACAGAAGAATACTCTGATGAAAGTGATGAGGATGAGATTTCAGGGTGAACCAAAATCCCAATTCCCCAATAAAATTTCTCCTGATGCCTGTGGGTTATGGGCCCACGAAGCCTTTCAGAAACTTCCCATCGTTCTTCATCCACACACGAACTTTCTTCTCAAGGCTATTTGTTGTTGTTGCTTCAGCTGCAGATTTTTGTTGCTGCTCTTATCCTTCAGATATCGGCCTTCTCAATCTAGCATTGATCTTTGTTCTTCTCCCTTTCTTGACTCTTCTATCTCGGCACCTCTACTTTCGTTTTCAACTACATCATTCAGGCAACACGTTGTGCCATCATTGGTTTCAGTCTTACCTGATAAATCCGACACAATCTCATCGAGACCATCGGTGCCATGGGCAGCTTGGAAAGATTCCATCTGCTTGCCATCATCGGCCCTCTCCAAGTGCTCTGAATCATCACCCTTTGTTTCCATCGCCTCCTCCTCTACCTTGACAACGAATTCAAAAATGTGTTTTCCCTGCTTCCTCGACACAACATCGTGTTCAATTTCTGGCTCCTCATCAGCATCGTGGCTGCTCGATCTCTTCCACCGGTCGCCACTACCACATGGGCCCTCGGAACCATATGACCACTCTCCCTCACAACTCAGATGAAACCTGGGAACATCCTCCCTCTTGGAACTGCAACCCACCGAAAAGTTACTTGATATACGAACCCTCTCAGCCGAATGTAATCTACAAGGAGACAGTTTTGCATAATCACTCCCATCTCGACTGCTCGCCTTTATTCTTGCGTAGAATCTCTGCTCCGCTGGACTGGAGTCGTTGTTGCTATTGTCACCGGCATGAGATGATTTTCTCTGGCCATTTGATAAGAACACCATGGTTCCAGCTAAAAAAAAAAAAACACTGGCAAACAATTCAGGCAAAAACATACACAGACGCAAGTTCACATAAAACACATTTTTATTATGTACAAACTTAATTACAATATTAAGCATCTCAGCCTTAATCAAGAATTCTCCAGCAACTACATTTTTCCCTTTCTCACACGCATAGGGTTTTCTCCTCATATTCTCCCTTCTTCTTGATTCCCTAATGAATTCTTAAATTCTTGCTACACATACATTCAATTTTAACTGATTTTTTAACTAAAATTAGTTCATTAACCAAATCTTGCTCAAGGTTGGCCTAGTTGTCCATGTGGTTGTCCACGTGTCTTCTTTCTCTAATTTTTTTTTCATCAAGGGTTCGGATGCCCCTGCATTAGACTCCCAAGGTACAAAATTTATGACCTCCTAGTCATATGCGTTTTCTTAGCAATTCTACCCACTGTTTCACTTCGTCAATGGAACTGCCTTCATGGTCTTCTATGAGCTGCAACCAAACCTCTGCCATAGCAAGTCCTCCCTGCTACCAAATGCCCTACCAAGCTTCTCTCCTGAGCTTAGTCCTCTCGGCATCTCCATGGTTCTCTCTTCTCGAACCAATTGAGCACTCCTGCTCCAGGTATGCTGCAATCTTCTCACCTTCACAAATAAATTAAAAAATTACAGGCTTATAAATCTTCAACAAAACTGTACCTCTTCTTTCTTCGCATGCAAAAACTCATCTCCGCAGGAAATCTTTTCCCGCTCTGATACCACTTGATGAGGATGAGATTTCAGGGTGAACCAAAATCCCAATTCCCCAATAAAATTTCTCATGAGGCTTGTGGGTTATGGGCCCATGAAGCCTTTCAGAAACTTCCCATCGTTCTTCATCCACACACAAACTTTCTTCTCAAGGCTATTTGTTGTTGTTGCTTCAGCTGCAGATTCTTGCTGCCACTCTTATCCATCAGATATCGGCCTTCTCAATCTAGCATTGATCTTAGTTCTCCTCCCTTTCCTAAATCTTCTATCTCGGCACCTCCACTTTCGTTTTCAACTACATCATTCATGCAACACGTTGTGCCATCATTGGTTTCAGTCTTACTTGATAAATCCGACACAATCTCGTCAAGACCATCGGTGCCATGGGAAGCTTGGAAAGATTCCATCTGCTTGCCATCATCGTCCCTCTCCAATTGCTTTGAATCATCACCCTTTATTTCCTTCGCCTCCTCCTCTACCTTGACAATGAATTCAAAAGTGTGTTTTCCCTGCTTCCTTGACACAACATCGTGTTTAGGTTCTGGCTCCGCATCAGCATCGTGGCTGCTCAATCTCTTCCACTGGTCGCCACTACCACATGGGCCCTCAGAACCATGTGACCACTCTCCCTCACATCTCAAATGAAACCTGGGAACATCCTCCCTCTTGGAACTGCAACCCACCGAAAAGCTGCTCGATCTACGAACCCTGTCAGCCGAATGTAATCTCTGGGGAGACAGTTTTGCAGAATCACTCCCATTTCGACTGCTCGCCTTTATTCTTGTGTAGAATCTCTGCTCTGCTGGATTGGAGTCATTGTTGTTGTTGTCACCTGCATGAGATGATTCTCTCTGGCCATTTGATAAGAACACCATGGTTCCAGCTAATAAAAAAAAAATGTTGGCAAACAATTCAGGCAAAAACATACACAGACGCAAGTTCACATAAAACACATTTTTATTATGTACAAACTCAATTACAATTTAAGGAATCTTAGCCTTAATCAAGAATTCTCCAACAACTACATTTCCCCCTTTCTCACACGCATAGGGTTTTCTCCTCGTCTTCTCCCTTCTTCTTGATTCCCTAATGAATTCTTAAATTCTTGTTACAAATACATTCAGTTTTAACTGATTTTTTAAACTAAACTTAGTTCATTCACTGAATCTTGTTCAAGGTTGGCCTATTTGTCCATGTGGTTGTCCATGTGTCTTCTTTCTCTATTTTTTTTTTTCATTAAGGATTCGGATGCCCCTGCATCAGAAAGCCTCAGCTAAAAAATCCTGTTATCTGTATTATCATACAAGTAGAAATATCTCTGAATTACACAGTGTTAGCTCACAAGCTATCTAGCTCTCAGTACAATCCCTCGATGCTGATCATAGACAGAATAGACACAACATATGCCTTCCTTCAGTCCTCCAAGCCTACTATTTCCTTGTGCAGTTTCTCCTGGGTCCTATGGTTGCCACCTATGTGAATTCACTTCTCACACAACTCACCAAACTCAGAAATAATTGCACAATCTTCAAGGAATGAATTCGTTCTGCATGTAAGAGATATCCTTAATGGAATATTCCTGCAACTGATAGTACATTTTACCATCCTCTGATCTCAACTGGGTCCCTGACTGAACGGACATGCATGAGTTAATATTTTGTTATCTGAAGTACACTAGTTACATGCATGCATGCATTAACTAACTGAACTCACAATCAGTTTCACAAACTGTTGGAACTAATCTAACTGGTCTTAACTCAGTTAACTAAGCCAACTAATTACAACTTAAAGTACAACTCATCCTGAACTCCTTAATTAAAGGATAACTTCCTCAATTAAAGGGATAATTGTTGCATGTCTTCACATAGACTTCATGTTTGATTTTCTCCAACTAATTAACTCAAAATGAATTAATTAATGATTTTTCAAATAGTTGCTAAGATCAAATTCGAATTTTAACTCTCAATTTTAGTTCAGGGACTAACTAAAATTGGAATGTATCCCGAAATGCTATTTATAGCAATGCTATTTTTAACACTTCTATATTTAGCATTTCTTGTTGCTATTTTCAACACTCCCTCTCAATAAGAAAGGGATTATCTGTCACCTCGATCCTATCTCTATGGAACTCAAATTTGCATTTTGACAATGCCTTAGTTAAAATATATGCATCTTGCTCCTCGGTCGAAACATACAGTAACAACATGATCCTCTTCACCACACAGTCTTGAAGATGATGATACCGGATATCGATGTGCTTGGACCTGTCATGAAACACTGGATTCTCAGAGAGTTTGATACAACTTTTATTATCGCAATAGATCACAGTTGGATCCATCCTCTGATCAAACAATCCAACTAGAATTTTCTGCAACCAAATGGCCTCACATGTTGCCTGACTGGCAGCCATGTATTCAACCTCTACTGAGCTAAGTGCAACTGACCTCCGTTTCCTGTTGTACCAAGAAACTGCAGCTGAACCAAGGTTGAAATTTCCTCCTGAAGTGCTCTTCCGATCTGATGGACTCCTTGCCTAATCTGCATCTGTGAAGCCCTGAAGCTTCACTCCCTCTGTCCATCTGTACCATAATCCATACTGAGATGTACCTCTGAGGTATCTCAGCACATGCTTCGTTGCCTTCCAAAACAGCTTGGTAGGCTGAACCATAGCTTGACTTGGTTGGTTCACCGCAAGGCACAAATCTAGTCATGTGTTCATTAAATACATCAATGAACCCACAAGCTACCGATAAACAGTAGTAGCTACTACCTCACCTAAAGTAGCATCCTCCTTCCTCCAATTACCTACTAGAGGAGTCTGCATGGGCTTACACTTCTCCATGTGGAATCTCCTGAGTATCTCATTGGCATACTTGCCTTGAGACACAAACACTTCCCCATCTTTCTGCCACACTTCCATGCCTAGAAAGTAGTGCATGACACCCATGTCCTTCATCTCGAACTCTCTTGCAAGGTCCTCATTGCAAGACTTGATCAACTGATCATCACCTGTCAATATCAGATCATCAACATAAAAAACAATGATCAATGGCTTACCTTCTACCATGATGTGGTAAAGGTTTGCATCTGCTTCACTCTTTATGAAGCCCAACCCGGTGAAATAGTTGTCGATCCTGGCGTACCAAGCACGAGGTGCTTGCTTCAGCCCGTACAAAGCTCTCTTAAGTCGGCACACATGTGATTCACGATCGAAGGTCTCAAATCCTTCCAACTGCTCTATGTACACCTCTTCCTCAATCTTGCCATTGAGGAACGCAGTCTTCACATCCATCTAATGGATCTTCAGACCCATTTGTGCTGATAGTGCCAACATTGATCTGATAGATGAGTACCTTGCTACAGGAGTAAAAGTCTCATCATAGTCTCCCCTCGACCTGTGAAAAACCACGGGCAACAAACCTTGCCTTATGTTTCTCCACACTACCATCAGCTGCTTGATTTACCTTGTAAAGCCATCGGGAACTCACCACTAACTTTTCCTTCGGTCTTGGAACAACATCCCAAACACTGTTCTGAACTATGGAGTCATACTCCGCCACCATAGCGTCAACCCAGACTGGCTGTTGTACTGCTTCCTCGAAAGAAGACGGTTCGATCTCTACACACTCCCCAACCAGGGCCATGTAACCAGTGTACTGCTCAGGGGGCCTCCTCTGTCTGCGCTGAGAAGATGATTGTCCCACATTCTCTCTTGCATCCATCATCAATCTGTTAGCTTCCCTTGAGCATTTCCGCCCATCTTTGGAAGACTCTGCATGAGTAGATGTCTCCACTCCTAGATCCTCTGCATGCAACTTGAGCTCCCTCTCAAGGGATACTCACATGGCCTTCTGCTCGTTGAAATTTAGATCTCTGCATACCACTATCCTCTGACTGGTAGGCAAGAACACCCGATTGTTGTGGGGTGTATCAGTGTACCCCACAAGTATCCCCAACATAGTTGTTGGCTCTATCTTCTTTCGGGCATCTTTGGTCACATGGCAATAAACTAATGATCCAAAGATCTTGAAGTGACTCACATCTGGTCTCTTCCTGGAGAAGGCCTCCACTGGTGTCTTCATCCCCAGTATACGATGCGGGCTTCTATTATGCAATTATACTATTGTATTGCATGCCTTGACCCACAAATGAAGTGGTAGGCCTTGGTCATGCAACATCGCCTGAGCTGCTCCCACAATCGTTTTGTTATTCCTTTCAACCACTCCATTCTGTTGTGGGTTATGGGGTGTCGTCAACTCCCGTTTAATTCCTTATGTTGCATAGAAATCCTTAAACTGTTGAGACACATACTCTCCACCATTGTCACTTCGCAAGGCCCTTATTTTCTTTCCAGATTCTTTCTCAACCAAGGCTTTGAACTCACAAAACCTTGAGAAGGTTTGATCCTTCTTCTGCATGAAGTAGATCCAACATCTACGAGAAAAATCATCAATAAAAATAACATAGTACCTTTGTTAAAAGGTGGAGGCTGTCGAGAATGATCCACACACATCTGTATAAACTTGCTCCAGGATTGCTCCAGCTCGACTGCCTCGATCCTAAAAGGAACATTTTTCATACTTACCCAACGTACAACCTTTGCATGTATCCACTTTCTCCAATTTACCCTTAGAAAGTCTAGTAGAAATATGTTGCATGATCTTCAAGGCCCCATAGTGCAAGTGGCCCAATCTTCTATGCCATAGCTCACCAATATCTTGGCTTTGCACCAACTCTGCTTTGGAACTCAATGCAGCACAGTCATCTACCTCCAGCTTGTAGAGATTCTTTACTCGAATCCAAATCCTCTTGGTCTGTCCAGTGCCAATGTGCCTCAGGAATGCCTTTCCCTTACTAAAGACTACATCATAGCCTTTGTCTTCCAACATTGCGATGGACACTAGGTTCTTCTTCAAACCAGGCACATATTTTACATCAGTCAGGGTGAGAGGAGATCCATACTCCCTTTAAAACACAACCATGCCTTCACCTGAAACACGGTACTTTCCATCATCGCCCATCTCTATGTGCATATGGAGGTCCTTCTCCTCCAAGGTACTGAATAGACACTTGTCGTCGGTCATGTGGAATGAGGCTCCACTGTCCAGGTACCAAACACAACCCACTATCGATGAAACCATGCATGCGATGAGGGTGAAATCCAATTCGAACTACGAGGCCAGTGCCTCACCATATGATCCTTCCGAGGATCCCTTCTTGGATTTCTTCTGTGGACAATTCGTAGCATAATGGCCCACCTTATGAAAATGAAAGCATCACACTTTCGATTTGTCAATCTTCTTCCCACCATGGGAAGAACTCAATTTGGAATGGGAAGCCTTCCCCTTCCCTTTCCTCGCCTTACTCGCTAAGGCTAGATTTTCTTCATCATCATGCTTTGATGAAGATCCATATCTGGTGCTTCTCGTTATCTCCTCCTGCATCGAATCTGACCAAAATCGTTCCCAATCTGGCAGTTTCTCTCTTCCATTTATTGAGTCTTGGTAGCTATGCTAGCTCTTAGGAAGACCGAGGAGAGCAAGACTCACCATGTCATCATCGACTGTCGTGATTCCTACACTTCCAAGCTCATCCCTACAGGTGGTGAGTTTGTTCAGATATGTAGAGATCTTGATGCCCTTTTCGCACTTGATTTTCCGAAGATTGTCTTTCAGCGCTAGCTTCTTCTGATCGATGTTTTTCTTATATAGATCCTTCAATGTTTTCCACATTGAAAATGGTGTGTCCTTCCCATGGAGACTCGAGACAATGTGGTCTCGAACTCCCTCCAGAAGAATCCTCCTTGCTCTGGCCACACATTTCTTCCATTCCGCCAATTCTTAGGCATTAGCAGCTGCTGACTTGGGGACTTCTTGATCAATGAAGTCCTTCAAACCGTTGTCCTCTAATTCCGCTTCCATGCGATCCTTCCAGGATATATAATTTGAGCTACCATCCAAGGCATACTCGAGTCCCAAACCGTTGAGCGCCATTGGTGAAATTTGAGATGTGATAAGAATTCGATTTCTATAATCATGAACTTCAAACTTCGATCTTCTCCCTTCTTTGTATATTGTTCTCCGCTTTGATCACCTTTGCTCTGATACCATGTAGAATTCCCCACTGTGTAGATCACCTAATAATACAATATACTAAAGCAAAATACTTGATCTACTTTTACAAAAAAACTTGCGAAAGCTTAATCGATTTTGAGCAAGTTCAAATAGAACACATATAACAGAGAATGAGAAATCAATCACACATGAACACAGAAGAATACTCTGAGGAAAGCCTCAGCTAAAAAACCCCACTATCTGTATTATCATACAAGTGGAAATATCTCTGAATTACACAAAGCTTTAGCTCACAAGCTATCCAGCTCTCAGTACAGTCCCTCAATGTTGCTCATAGACATAATAGACACAACATATGCCTTCCTTCAATCCTCCAAGCCTCCTATTTCTTTGTGCAGTTTCTCCTGGGTCCTCTGGCTACCACCTGTGTGAATTCACTTCTCACACAACTCACCAAACTCAAAAATAACTGCACAATCCTCAAGGAATGAATTCCTTCTGCATGCAAGAGATATCCTTAATGGAATATTCCTGCAACTGATAGTACATTGTCCCATCCTCTGATCTCAACTAGGTCTGTGACTGAACTAACATGCATGAGTTATTTATGAGAAAATATTCAGTTATCTAAAGTACACTAATTACATGCATGCATGCATCAACTAACTGAACTCACAATCAGTTCCACAAATTGTTGGAACTAATCTAATTGGACTTAACTCAGTTAACTAAACTAACTAATTACAACTCAAAGTGCAGCTCATCCTAATCTCATTAATTAGGGATAACTTCCTCAATGAAAGGGATAATTGTTGCATGTCTTCACATAGACTTCATGTTTGATTTTCTCCAACTAATTAACTCAAGATGAATTAATTAATTATTTTTCAAACAGCTGTTAAGATCAAATTTTAATTTTAATTCTCAATTCTAGTTCAGGAACTAATTAAAATTGGAATGTATCCCGAAATGCTATTTATAGTAATGCTATTTTTGCACTTCTATATTTAACATTTCTTGTTGCTATTTTCAATAAGTTCTAATAACATATTTCCGTCAATGACTTTTTTACTTTATCAGATATTCATGCCCTAATTTAGATGCTATTTTTTTATTATCTAAATCCCCATCCTTCCAATTTAACTCTCTATATTACCCGACCTAGATTGCACTACTATAAGGAGATAAAGCCAGTATTGATCTAAAAATGTGCTTTAGGTGATTGTGCCATCCATGACAAGACTTAGTGAAAGTTAAGTTAGAGGATTTTGTATCAATACTTTTAATTTTAAATGGATTTTCTAAATGGACTATCAATGTTTTTAAAGAAATAAAGTGGTTTAAACAATTATTTATTAGATATTAGTTTTTTAAAGTATCTTTCTCTTAACCCTGATGATGGATCCCATTTGGGATTCGAAACGTTGGTGTAAAAATTCTCTTACTGTGGATTCTCCGATCAAAGATTCATATAGAAGGTATGTTTTTCATATTAAAAGTGTAAATAGATGAAATATAAAGAGATTTAGATAGTTTATTTTTGAATGCCATGATTGTCGATGCAGTGTAGCTGGTAAGAGAACTTAAAAGTGCAAATGGTTTCTTACCAAATCGTGGTAAAGATAATGTGAAACCAATGATCCTATTTAATAATAGGATAACTTTCAATACTATTTAATAATTTAGTACAAATATATATGAATATTGATAGATTTTTAACTCATTTAATTTTCAGTCTTGTGAGTGGATAGAGTCAATAGATAGATTTGTCTATTTTGAAATAGGGATTTTAAATTTTCAGATTTTTTTTTATTAAATAAATTATAGGGTTGAGATTTAATAAGAAAGATATATTTTTTATAGTCTTTACATAGAAAGATATTAAAATCTAACCTTAGTTTTAATAATTAATCAATTTTTACTTTGTTATTTTATTTCAAATATTTTTAAAAGTTTTTATAATTATTATTGGAAAAATAAATTATATATTATTGGAAAAAAAAAAAAAGAGTAAAATTGAAAATAGCAATTACTATTAAAAAAAAAAAATAACTTCAAAGAAATTAAAAATAGAATTTAATTTCAAAAATAAATAACATCAATAAAATTAAAAATAAAATTTAACTTGAAAAATAAAAAATTTGTTGATGTTAATCGCGTTTAACTTTTAACTTATATGATTGTGTTAATGCATAAAAAGTGCTTCCATAACAACTTATATCCCATTTAATGGGTTGCATCTAAAAATAATATTAAAGAAAATTGAAGATAGAATTTAACTTCAAAAATAATGGATTTATTGATGTTATCAAATTCGAGTTGTTTTCAGTGACTTTTTGGAAGTTTTTTCTGGTGGATTTTTCTGGTCTAATTTCTCTAAAATCTGACAAGAATGCATTGAAATCACAAGTTTGATGGGTAACCCTGGCACAATAGAAGTGTCCTGGGGTTTTTCAGGGTGTTGAATCCATAAAAAAAAAAAAAAAAAAAAAAAAAAAAAAAAAAAAAAAAAAAAAAAAAAAAAAAAAAAAAAAAATTTAAATAACAAAAATCAAGATTTCACCACAAATTTTTGTGCCGGACTAGAAACTCCAAAAAGTCGCACTAAAGACAACTTCAAATAAATCTTCTTTTTATATTGTGGAAATAGATTCAGGACCATCAAAAACCTCTAGATCACCCAAAATCATCTTAAAGCTTGACAATTGCACCCTGGATTTCCTGGAATTTCTGCTATAATTTATCAAAATTTCAATGGTTTTTAAAAAATTACACTCTTTAAACTAAAACCAAAAAACTTCCAAAAAAATCTCACTAAAAACAACTAGGTAAACTAATGCCAAAAAATTACCACTACTCAATAAGTGACCCTACAACCACGGAGTGTAGTCTACCTAGGCGGAGGAATGGCCCGGTTTCCGTTGCCGCCCGGAAAAACCTCCAGCTCCGGCCGCCAGCAATTCCTCCGCCCAGCTCCACCACCCTCTGCGAGCTCCGCCCAGCTCGATTCCGTGAACTTCCAAAACTAATAAACAGGGATCTGTGGCGCAATGGTAGCCCGTCTGACTCCAGATCAGAAGGTTGCGTGTTCGATTCACGTTGGGTTCAATGTTACCAATTTGTTTATTCTTATGCTGCTGTAAATTTTGCTTTTCTCACTTAAACTTAGCAGAAAGCTCAGTCAGAAGCTCATTGCTAAGAACCCCAAGGTTTAAGACATAAATTGATAGAAAAGCATACGTGAAGTTAGCGATCCTCTTTCTGAAGTATCTCAATCTGAAGTTTCCTCTATTTATCAAAACAGATCGTAAATCGGGCATTCACTTTTAAGGCATAGCATGTGAGTTGGGGGCCTTTGAATGCTTCTCGCAACAAGTTAAACCTCAGAGGGATTCGAGCTCGAGACTGTTGTGTTTTCTTGAGATCGTTCCAATTGATAAAATAGTGAGAAATCGACACAGAGACACCATGTCCGAAGTATAGAAACTGCATAACGAGCTCGAGACTGTTGTGTTTTCTCGAGATCGTTCCAATTGATAAAATAGTGAGAAATCGACACAGAGACACCATGTCCGAAGTATAGAAACTGCATAACTTGTTTAACTTGTTGCGAGAAGCATTCAAAGGCCCCCAACTCACCTGTTATGCCTTAAAAGTGAATGCCTGATTTATGATTTGTTTTGATAAATAGAGGAAACTTCAGATTGAGATACTTCAGAAAGAGGATCGCTAGCTTCACATATGCTTTTCTATCAATTTATGTCTTAAACCTTGGGGTTCCTAGCAATGAGCTTCTGACTGAGCTTTCTACTAAGTTTAAGTGAGAAAAGCAAAATTTGCAGCAGCATAAGAGTTCAACCTCAGAGGGATTCGAGCTCGAGACTGTTGTGTTTTCTCGCGATCGTTCCAATTGATAAAATAGTGAGAAATCACCACAGAGACACCATGTTTGAAGTATAGAAATTGCATAACTTGTTTAACTTGTTGCGAGAAGCATTCAAAGGCCCCCAACTCACCTGTTATGCCTTAAAAGCGAATGCCCGATTTACGATCTGTTTTGATAAATAGAGGAAACTTCAGATTGAGATACTTCAAAAAGAGGATCGCTAGCTTCACGTATGCTTTTCTATCAATTTATGTCTTAAACCTTGGGGTTCCTAGCAATGAGCTTCTCACTGAGCTTTCTGCTAAGTTTAAGTGAGAAAAGCAAAATTTATAGCAGCATAAGAATAAACAAACTGGCAACATTGAACCCAACGTGAATCGAACACGCAACCTTCTGATCTGGAGTCAAACGGGCTACCATTGCGCCATGGATCCCTGTTTATTAGTTTTTGGAAGTTCATGAAATCGAGCTGGGTGGAGCTCGCGGAGGGTGGCGGAGCTGGGCGGAGGAATTGCCGGCGGCCGGAGCCGGAGGTTTTTCTGGGCGGCGACAGAAACCGGGCCATTCCTCCGCCTAGGTAGACTACTCCCTACAACCACACCTACTAAATTACCTACAAGATGACGTAGACAATGCATCAGTGCGTTAGGTGTGGAAGGACGAGTTCGGAGAGCAACCACATCCGTCCAATGGATAAAAAAATTTAAAAAAAAAATTCTAAATATTTGATAAAAATCCTCTCTTCCTCTAGCTCTATTAGTTTCATGTGGAATGAAAGGTAGATTTTTATTGAGATTGAGCCTACTCATATTCCTTTGTGTGTTTTTATTTTTATTTGTTTCTATTTTTGTGTGGGTACATTTATATAATATTACCAAAATAAAATAAAAATAATGTAATCAAGGGTAGAGAATTAAAAATAAAGAAAGAAAAAATTCTAAAATATTTTTAAAATGACACTTTTTAATATTAATAAGATATACTCCCGGATGCAGATGTTTAAGGCAGGCGCGTGGTCAAGTTGTACGAAGGCGGCTTGGAGGACGGGCACATGGCTTATTGCCACCGCCATCTGGCCTCGCATGAAGCCTGGTTTAATGTCTCCAGCCAACAACTTAATTGCCGCATTATTGCAGCTCCTTCCCCCTCTCCAGTATGCATGTTTATTTGTGATGGCACCCTTCTTAATTTTCATTCTTGCTCCTCCCTTGCGCTCATGTCATTCCAGTGCTGCAGCAGTTCCTCGTCTGGCTCCAGATCGCTGTGCTAATTCTCCGTTGTGTTTTCATGATTCTCATAGTCCTTTTTGCAATTTCCGCAATCGCTCCTTCTCAATCTTTCCCACACTTGTCTGTTTTGCTCTTTCTGCACAATTCAACATGCCCAGAGTGCGCTCAAGAATGAGCTGCAGAAGAAGGAGATCCTGAGGCCATGTCACCCGCCAGCCCTCCTCCTCTACCTCTGACCCATCGTCTGATGCCTCGAACTTTAGCTTTAACAGTTATCCCGTGACGAGGAGTGGCCGAGGCCAAGGCCGAGGGCAGCTTAATATAGAAGCGCGCTCTCACCATCCCCAATCTCACACGGCTTGCTTTTGTTTCCCCTGCACTCTCAGTAATTCTTCCTTCATCGCTTCAGTTACCATTGAGTTGCGAGAGGACACTCTTGGTTCGGTCGCTGTTCCTCTAGGGGTATCGTTGGAGCCGAGGACGGAGGACAAGCATGATAATTCTCAGAGAAAGGACCCTGGTGGCTCTGCCACCCAGGACATGAACACCTAGGCCTGTCCGAGCGCTCCTAAAGGTGGCGGTTCTTCAAGCAAAGAGGGCCACCCGTCTGAGGATGAAGACCCCTACCAATACGGATGTCGCATTGTTGAAGAATCGCCTCCAAACTCTCATGAAGCCTAATCATGTCTGCGCTTATTGGTTTTTGTTTTGCTGCTATATGAAGATGCCCAATTCCCTCCGGGTTTATAGTCATTACATGATTTACAGTTCTCAGGATCAAACCATTTTTTCCAATGTTAAATTGCAAGTTTCCCCTGCGTGGGCAGCTCTCTCCTGTATTTGGGTCTCAATTTCGGATCAAATTGTTTTTGGGTCAGACTCCAGTTTTGTAAGGGCAGCGCTTTACGGATTACTTGAATGGACCCAATCAATTTGTCTTGGTCTAGATATATCTCTGGTCAGTCTTCAACTACAGTCACTAGATATATCTCTGTTTCTTGATCAGTGATTAAACAAGTGTTTTTGGTCAGTGTTCAAGCGATGTTTTGTAAACATGTCGTTTCTCTGGGCTAGTCCTCTCGAGGCCACGGCCTCTCTGTAATTTTATTTTTGTATCAATAT
>APFE030997165.1:217762-234183 GCA_000404065.3 Pinus taeda
ATGTAATTAATATATAATTATATATATATATATATTAAAGAATACTTTCTAAAATTATTTCCCATCTTCCAACTTAGTTTCCACTTAATGTATATGTTACGCAAATACACATCACCGATTTCTCACAATTATGTCTCTTTTCCTTTTGGCATTATACAACGGAATATAACGTTTATTCAATATGTCGGGATATAACTCAAAGAACAAGGTCATTTTCAATTGAGGACTTTTGGAATATTGACAATGATTTTTCGAATATTTTTTTTTTTATTTTATTTAATAAAATTTTAGAAGAAAAGGAAAAAAAAAAAATTACATATATTTTTCAGAGTTTAATTCAATCAGTCTCTACAATTTTGTAGATCAAAACATAATTTACTATATCCCTGTATAAGTAACTACTATTTTATTATTTACTAATTTTTTATTTGTTTGATTAAAAATATTGAAAAAACCAAAATGTTAGATGCAGTAATCGCAAAATATCAAGTAACAGTGTAAGTTAAGAAGTAGGAATAATGCTAGTTTTGGAGTCATGTTTATATTTAGCATAGTGAATGACTCAAGGTGTTGATGAGACTCCTCTTTTTGAAAGCAAGTCAGTAATGGTGTTCTGCTCTCTGTAGATGTGTTTTTAGGCAATGTGTTGAAATGATCCTTCCATAATGCGGATGTGCTTCATCTAACACACCAATAGAGGACGTTGAAAGCGAGAGAGCCCCTCGATCCAGTCTATGGAACCTTTAGAATCTCTAAATACCTGAAGTTCATTGATGTTGATCCACTTTGCAGAGAAAAGAATGCCCCATCAAGCAATGATTTATGCCTTGTTATTGGTACCTCTGCCACCCTCCCACCAAAAATGGTAATAGTTGTCAGGTTCAATGACAATGGGGACATCACATCCGCATTAACTATTAGTAGACACCCCATCAAAAAAACCCCAGTAGAATAATCTTCCACGGTTTTGTTACATGTTCTTGTGACCTATTTCAGTGAAATATGACACAATCTCGAGTACAGTATGCCTTATATCAACCTGTTTGTGCTAAAAAATATTACAATTCCTACAACACCAAATGCCCCAGATGATATAAAAGGGTAAGGTGTCAAACTCATGTTGGGTCACAAACCAATGTTTGAAACATGCCTCCACTGATTGTTGAATCCAATCACCACTAATCTGTAAAGATTGAAGTACTGAATTCCATATTTCAGTAACAATAGGACAACTCAGTAAAAGATGGGTAACATCCTCCAAATTTTGCATACACAGTGGACATATAATATCTCCCAAGTGAGGATTTTAGCATGCAAGGCCAGCCAACCAAATAATTTGAGTTTCAGAGGAAACTCCCATTTCCAAGACTTATGAAACCAAGTATAATGATTAATCCTCTGCTGAAATATTAGAGTTGGTTATGAATTTGTAAATATCGTTGACCACAATCTGGCTCTTATGCAATTGACTAAGCCATCTCATCCAAGATAAAGATGTTTGCAACCTCAATTTGCCTAATATATATGTTCCATTATGTAGCCACACAACTAGAAAGATCAATGTCTTCTGCTCGAAGCCAAGATTGAATATTAGGAGAAAGAGCCCTAAACGAGAGAATATGAGAGAATAGAAAAATACCTCTATCAGCGAAGTGTTATAGAAGAGGTACATATAGTGAATGAGCACCATGTAATCCTCTAAAATTTATCCAAGCCAACCTCAACCCTATTGCCATTTCCAATCTCCCAACAAAACCCACGAGGAGTATTCTAGAATTAGAAGAACATGAGAGAATCCGCAATCGACATAAACAATCTTGTCGATTGTTTCCATATCTTTATTTTAACTATGAATTTCTTATATATTTTGGAATCCAATGAAAAACAACACTAATGATGTCAATAAAGATATTCCCAGAAATAACCATCAAAACAAATTCAACTTTCACATTATCATACTTCTTATTACTCTAATTCATGATTATGCAGGTTGCAGTCCTAAAAAGCTATTTTGCGCAACTCTCCCTTGCGACATAATATGTTTCATCGGGACATTACAAGCAACAGTTCTCAGCTTAGCACTCGTACATGATCCTTCCAATTGGGCGTTGGGGTGGGACATCAACCTTTTAATTGCAGTCTACTCTCTACTTGTTTTTTTTTTCCTAATTTCTAGTAGACACTTATCTTTTTAAAATATTAATAATAAATTTAATATCATTATATAGATCAAAATATTTCAATATGTAAATTAGTAATATCTACATATATTTAAAAATATACTAATAAGATTAAGTAATATTTACATATATTTAAAAATATATTAATATTAAGAAAAATATATTAAAGTGAAAATATGTTTTAAACAAATATTTTAATGGGCATGTTAAAAAAAAATATTTTTTGCTAATTTTGTTATATTAAAACAAACATTTGAAGTAATCTAACTATTTTACATTTTGATCTTTTCTTAGACAATTTTGTTAAAACTATAGCAAATATTTGTTAGATTTTCGAATTTAAGTTATTCAATACTACACAATTCAAGTGTCTAAAAAGGTTTTTAAGTCTTTCAATCTGTTTATGTATTCAAAAATACAATTTAAACAATGAAAATTTGCAACTACTATATATCTAAACAATGAAAAAATAAACATTAATATATGTAAATAATAGAGAGAGTGTGTAAAGATCCATCTCAATCACATTTATTTATCAAAGACAAATAGACATCAAATCTCTTTAGATGCAAACCCTTTTTCAAGTTCTACATATAAAAAATAAATAAATTTATTAGCGTTTAATAAATCTATAATTAAAATAAACCTATACTTTTCAAAAAAAATCATTAATATGTAGTTATCAATTTTGGAATGTGATGCATTCAAAGACATCAGAGAAAGTTATGGAAATATGCTAGCATCAGTTTCTTGACATTGTTTTTTAGTGAAGAGATTATTGGAAAGTTGGACCAACTCATCATTATTTTGAACAAGAAAATGATTAAATTGCAAAAGGCGAAAAGAAAGAACTAATAATCCCATAAACTATTTTTAGTCTCATAGACGTTAAAATAAACATTCCAAACTAAATTAAATGATTATTCCAAATTAAAAAGGTGGATTATTTCCCATCTACGTCCCTTCGTTTAAAGTGATGATGAAGTCAAAGTTGCTTCATCATATGTATATAAATCTGGTCCATGACACCCGTCCAACGACTGTAATACATCAATTCAAAATTGAAAAAGCGTCACTGCCAACGATGGCCAATAGCGGGCCTTGACATGTTTTTCGAAATATTTTCTCAAAGTATTAAAATTGTTGTTTAAATATATTAATTTTTAGAGTTTTTGAGTGGAATTGGTAGATTTATTTTAACCCAAATCTTAATTTATGTTTTTTTAAGAATGAGTTTTTGACTATGTATAGATTCAGCACGGTAAAAGATTTTTGAATCTGTGTAAACAAATTGTTTACGTAAAAATTTTCTAAAATATAAATTATGATGGTAAAATTAAGCAATAATTTAATTAAATTATTATTTTTTTAGAGATGGAGATTATATTATCAAAAATTTAGAATTTTTCTTTAGCTTCAAAACAAGATATTGTCGTGTACTCTCAGTAGGGAGAAGTCATTTTAGTAGAAGATTTCAATGCTAGAACAAAAAACAATCAAGCTAGCATTCTTTGTTGCAAAGAGGATAACAATCATATTTGGCTTACTGAAGAGGAGAATCTTTAATGGGTGAGGTGTTCAGAAGATGACAAAGTTAGCAATCATTTTGGAGAGGAGTTGCTTACACTGTGTGGGGCTTTCAATTTAATTATTTGCAATTGTCTAGAAAGATGGAAAAAGGTCTAGGAACTTCACTTGCAACACATACAATGGGGCAAGTGCCGTTGACTATGATGTATTCACAAAGCTTGATAGAAAAGATAGATGAAGTTAATATTGGAGAGCATATTTGGGACTTAAAATCATACCATAACCCAATTATTGAAGAAAGGCAACATAGGAGGAAAACCCAACTCTCTCGACAATCACTATTAAGGGGAAAAATTCTTCTAACACAAGAAAATTGTACTATCTTCGAGACAACGCTAAAGAGATTAATTCAGAAGGAGAAAATTGGTTTCAAAAGCTTCAACGGTCACGAGTTAACAAATATAATTCAAAGTGCACTTGAGAAGTGCAAAAGGGCAAAAAATAGGGAATCAGAATCAAATTGTTTTCCTATAAATGCTTGGTTTGATGAAGAATGCAAAATGGCAGGGAGAACCTTGAAAAAGGCAGGAAAGGAGAATATGCATGTAAAGTTATATAAGTAGATACTAAAAGGGAAAAAAGACGAGTTCATGCAAACAAGGAGAGAAGAGTTAATATATTTAAGCAAGAATAATCCAAAGTTTTTCTGACAAGAACTGCAACCAAAGAAGAAACAAATTGAAAATAATATTACAACCAATCAATGGCTTGAATATGTAAGACAACTCTACGAGAAAGAATCTGAGGCGGAGCCCCCCATAGGATCAACACAACTTCAAAGCACTTCATGTTACAAGAGGTGAAGAATGGAATTAAGAAGCTGAAAACAGGAAAGACAAAGAACTTAGTTGAACTTCAAGCAGAGTGGGGAATGAACGCTCTTGCACCGCACATCATGGAAATATTCAACAACATCATTCAACAAGGATTCCCAAGAGACTGGAAAACTAGCCTAGTAATACCCCTTTTTAAAAGTGGAGACATTAATAATCCATCCTACTATAGAACAATAATGATCAATCATTTGTTTCCAAAGCTTTTCAGCAGCATGATAGAAAACAGAATTAGTAAGTGGGCAGGAGTAAAAGAAAAGAGGGCAAGAGGACAAGCGGGTTTTAGGTCGAACTATTCTACAGTGGATCATGGTATCATGTTGAGAGACATTGTTGAAAAGGTTTGGGAGGACAAAGAAGAAGTATTATGTTGTTTTGTTGACTTCAAAAAAGCATTTGACACAGTCCCTAGAGACAAGTTGTGGTGTAGAATGGAAGAACTTGAAATTCCTGTGCATTATAGAGTCGTTGTCCATAGACTTTATGAAGAGGTGAAAGTCAAGATTAGAACCTCAACAGGTATTTCAGAAAGCTTTAGAAGTGACATTGGAATCAAGCAAGGTTGCCATTTATCCCCTACTCTTTTTGGTTTATATATTGATAAATTGGAAGAATACCATGCACGTTTCAAGATGACACATTTTTTTTTAGGGTTTGTAGTTGATTTCCTTGTTTTCACTAACTTACTATTATATTTTCATTCGCCATAGTATTAAATTTTAATTTAATTATCAATAATTATTAGGTGGATGATATATTTTAATCTCCATAAAATATGCTAAAATTTTTACATTGGTATTCATCTAGATAAATGTTTAAGATTTATTTCAAGTTATTTATGTTATTTTAATTCATTTATCTCAAATTAATTAATTAAAGAAGATGTTCATATCAACACATGTTATATTGGGCATGTGGTAGCTAATTTTAAATAATAATTTCTATGGTAAAGTGGGGATGAATCTCTCTATTTAAGAATATTGTATTATTCTTTAAAATATATATTTATCTATATATATATATATATATATTATATATTATATATTTTAATAATTAATAAAAAACTGTAATTTAAAATAAAGTTATAATGTAATTAGTTTTTATGATTTTTGCATTGATAGTTGCATTGTACAAAGTCTGCGGTCAAATTTGATAGGTGTTTGTCTTAAAACAAAAATAAAATGTTCTCTAAATAGAAAAACAATGTCGGTTATATTTATAACAACAAATGAACATGCATGTTTAGTTAGTTTTAATTAAAGCATTAGAAAACATCAATAATACCAACCTCACTATAGTCACTAGATATGTTGATGATATTACAACCCAATGTGGTAAAAATATTTCTCTCACTTGTTGATATTACAATGTGTGTTGGATGCCACCAACATTGTAAGGGGTCTCCCTGATGTGAAGTCTTTATTAGACCTCACACGGTTTGGTGTAGGAGTACCATCCAGTCATACAGTCTGACCACCATTGGAAAGGTTTCACAGATATGCCTTGGTTACAATTCTACACAAGATAATGCAACACCTCTTTGGGGCAGCAAGTGTATGAGCTTTATGAGACACCCAATGTAAGATGCACAAGAGAACATCCATGACTGGTAAAGGGAAAACGAGCCTCCGATTAGAAAAAAATAGTACTATCCTAATGGGGGACTTGGGAAAGAAGAGAAAGACTTGTTGGATACTTGCAGATTAGTCCATGTGATAAACAACAATTTTTAAAACATAACAACACCCATTCAATAATAACCATAGCTAAGCAACAAATTAGTTCATTAACTTAGTATGTAATTAAAGCAATATATATCATAAATATACCCAGAATAGTCCAACTACATCTACGATACATGTATGAAGAAGCGTTGGCTCATAGAGCTTTTGATTAAGGGTGAAAGATCCCAAGTACACATTACATGAATGAAACATTGTCTCCAATATTGGAACATGAAGCCACAACTTGCTTCTCCAAAGAATGATCTACGTCCTATGTGATACAAGAGAAGCCAAGACAGGGCTCTTAGAATCTAAGCCCCTTTCTTTGAGTTATGAGGAGTTATTTATAACTAATAAAAATGACCTTTGAGCTTCCTCGTGACTCTTTGACTTCTATGACTATTCATATTATGTTCATGACTCATTATATTCCATATGTGACTATTCACATTCCACATGTGTCCCTTGGAATTCATTACATATCATTTATTACATAAGACAAATTACAAATGAGACAGTGGCATGATAAGAAAAAAACTAATAATGGAACAAATGCTCATCAAATTGATAAATCATTTGCTTCCTCATGGAGTTCGCTTGTAATGTAAGTGTTTCATGCCTTGAACTTTGTTGAGATGACTTTGACCTGAACTAGCAAGTCCCATATATACCAAACATTCACCTCAAATGCCTCTGTTACTATGTTCTTGGAGCTTCACTGTACATTATTCCACAATCATGAAAGCTTAATATGAGCTTTGATTTGTGTGATGGCGTACAATAGAATAATGTCTTTGGTAACCTCCAAGCCTTCCTGTTCTGTTGCCTACTTGATATGTTCAATATATTGCCTGATCTCCTGGAAGATGACTTCTTTGCCTCTAATTTTCTCAAGTATTCCTATTGCAGGCATCCCATGCTTTTGCGATAGAGACTCAAAACCATTATGTAGTCAGTTATAGGAAGCAATAGCACTAACCGACTATGCTCCAAGATGTGAGTAGTTCTATAGGTGGAGTCTAAACTAAACTCTATCCATCTTTGTGGCAATCTTGTCCTTGTTTTCCAATTGTTGCAGAGAATCCAAATACTTGGCAGCCCACTCCTGAAGTTGGTTGACTGCTTTGTTTGCTTCTTTCAAAAGTTTTACCGCTTCTTGTGCTTTCTTATGAATTCCAACGAGAGGAGCCACCACTTGTTGTATAAGGATCATCTCATCATATAGTTGTAACATGGTGTCCTCCATTGGCCCCAGTTCTTCTTGCATGGCTGATTGCCATTTTGTGGTGCTAAAACTCTGTGATGATAACCATTGATTCTCCGCAGCAAGATGTTCCACCTGTTGCTTCACTGCAACAAGTTCCTTCCTCAATCTAGTGTTCTCACTCAATACATATTCTCAGTGATCCTGTGTTATTGTTGCAAAATCAACATTTACCTGTGACTGCGCTAGGATTCCTTATGGTGTTGGCAGTTATCACCTTCTCTATAAGAATTAAGGTTGGATTTTGAGGATAATTAGGAAAGTATTTATGCCTCTACTGCACGACCTCTTCTTCGTCTAGTCAAATGTTACACTGCATACATCCATGAATCCGTTTGTTGGTGGAGGTGTGATCCCCATCTCCCCAAATGGAAGGTGACCACATGTGAGAGGATGTTCTTTTGGATTACATGGTTCTTTCTCCATTGGTTGGATAGTACCCTCTTCCTCCAATTTTTCCTCTTATATCTCTTGAGTCAACTGTTCTTCTTCCAATCTATGTGTTGCTTCTTCCTCCTAGGACTACCTTTGCTGCTCTTCTTCCATCCTTCTCCTCTCTTCTTCTTCTACTTGTTTCTTATCCAAAAACTCATCATGTTGCCTCTTCTTCATCTTCTTCTCTTCGCTCTTGTTTTGCTTGAATAACTCCTATGTTCAGAGGGCTAGCTTTCCACTTTCTGTTGCTCTCACTTGTGGAATCATATTTGATCCTCTTCTTAGGAGCTACTTTTCTTACTCGAGGCATTATCTATTCTTCCTCCTATACATACAAGTATTGAGCTGGTGGATCTTGGGGTTAACTGGTTTCCAACCTTGGATGTGCCTTCATGTTTTCATTGTACCAGTTCTTTATCTTCTCATCTTCTATAGGAGATATCAAAGAATAGCTCGTATTGTAATCGATCCTTTCATAATGTTTCCTACACACCCTCCTAGGGTCATATCTGTGAAGGGTATTTCTTTTGCAACAACCTTGTGGCTCTTCAACTCATATAATTCGATCCTCAATGGGAAGGTGGGCCAAGGGGAATTCTTCCTCTCGTGAAGAATTCCTGACAATCCCTTGTCCAAATGATTTACCACTTCCTGCATGACCACCTTATTTGTCACATATCACGACATGAGATGATGAGATAACTGACAACCAAAACATCTGATGTATGTCTCCTCAGGCACTGTAAGCCAATCTGTGATATCTCGTAGTGACTCCTTCACTTGATCAGACATGGAGGGTGTATCAATATTGAATATCATATGAAAGATATCTCCAAAGAATTGCTCAACCAATTTTTCATATGTGCCTCTAAAGCTTTATTATGATAACACTCTGCAGTGAAAGTAAACTGGGAACTTGTTCTTAGGTGTCTAATTCCAGTACATCCCTCAAAACGCATACTATGCACAGATTCCATCTAGAAGAAATGCATAAATGTAGAATTTTGGTGCTTGTTTCACCCTCAAAGATGCTTTCACCTTCCCCACGCGATGTTGCAACTCAAATGACAATATATCTTCCCAATTAAAAGTTTTACCATGGGTTACCACAATATGGAGCATATATATCCAATTTTCCTCGAACACCTCAGCGTTCTTGCATCCATGCAACCGACAACACATGGCTATCAGATACTGATATACTCATCTAAGAATCTTATTCGGGTAGACTATGAATGGGCTATGGTGAAAATTAGCAGGCTCTCGACACCAAGATCTAATGATGTCACTTGTGTTGACATCGACCCATCTGGTGTAAAAGTCATTATTTGTATATTATGTGGGCCTAAGTGATCTAGATCTTTTACTTCAAGTATGCATACAAAATTTCATTTAAAACAACATGTAACAAAGTAACATAAACACATGAAAGAAGCGGAAATCAAAAGAAACCCTGAGATCAATGGAACAAGACAATCTGATGACGGAGTTCACCCAATGTGGGCTATGTCTCTGGGCCCTACTCAATGTTGGGAGACCACTTTCATTAAATGGCAGGAAGCATAAATTACAATCAATTACATAAATGCCCCTTATACCTCCATTTTCTGAAATGGCCTAAAAATACAAAGCTCGGCTACAGAAACAAACATTTTTGTTGAAGTTGTGGTGTGAATTGTGTCAAACGACTATAAACTTAACCCCTTTCTGACACCGTCAAAATTAGGACCCTCGGGAATCTCAAATATTCCCCTAAAGATTCCTTCTTGATGCATGACTATAATTCTACTACTCATATGAGGAAATGGACCACACCATCATGTTCTAGGCGAAATTTTGGTTTGTTTGAGTATAAACTTGGCCTGAATCTAATACTGTGAAATTTTTCCCTTCAGGGAATCTTTTAGATTCCTCACTAATTCTACATGGAATACTCTGTTGAATATTCCCCTAAAATATACTTGTCTCAAAAAATGTGCCTGCACCTGGTTCCGTTGTGTGCTTGTGCCTCTAATTGTCCTCCTCCAGTTGAATGGCAAAGGATGGTTTATATGTAAAAATTTGGGAGAAGATATCAAGATTGACCCTACTAGCAAACGCAATTGGTAGACAATAATATAAGGCATTGGTGGTTGGGAGGTTCTGGGGTCAAACCCTATCGGACCCCATTTTGGTGTGTTTGTTGTTTAAAGTTTTGGCATGTAATGAGTTTGGGGGGGTCACTCGTTGGCAAGACGGCCTACGCTGTCGGGCTGGTTCAAACCCTGTCGACCCCAATTTGTATATGGGTTGTATTATATGTAACGACCGTGGGTCGTTGGGTGGGATCCCAGGCTAGCCAAGGGCCCCGACCCATATATATATATATATATATTGCATTTTTTTTAGTGGGGTGGGGGTGATGGCCCACACCTTATTTTTATATATTTTTTAATTTTTGTATAGTACTAGTTAAAATTTCAGTGGTGTTTTTTAAGGGTTACTGGACAAATTCACCCATTCCGACAGTCAGAATCTGTGCACCAGTAAATGCCAAATTGTTTCCTCGTTAGTGGTTGTCACTAGGCCTAGTTTGACCGACCATAACTTTCACATACGAACTCAGATTGAGGTGCCATTCACGCCATTGGAAAGCTTGCATCGAGATCTTCAATCTAACCCTACTTCCACTTCAATCCAATGAAGTTTATTTTTGAGCTTTTCCAAATTCACTTCTGAATTCTGAGCATTTCTTGAGTCACTTTGATCATTCCTCCCCACTGAGGAGCTTTTGGTCCTTCAAAAGCATGAACACATCCTACAATTTGCATGTGTCCTTGTCAAGCCATACTTTCAACATCTGCATTCCATGAAAATCTAGTACATTTTTTGCAATCACATACAAAACCACACACGACTCAAGCAAAATACTTGCCAAGAGTTTATAACACACACTCTTTGGTCAAGTTTACATCATAATAGAAACCAATACTCCAACTATAAAAAAAGGCCAAAAACATCATCGTTGCTTTAATAAGTGATGGAAAACACATCATCGTTTTTTCAATTATATCACAACACATGATTTACAAAATTAGGCCATGACAAGCTACTATATCTAGTAAAAACCATCTCTTACTCAACAAAGTGAATGGGTCATCTCCCTTTGGCAGATTCTCTTGTTGAACATCTTCACCATATGGTTTCTTCATAGGTGCTTTATAGGCATAGAGCATCTGACACATGGCTCTCTGGTATCCAACCTCGGTGTAGTGACTACAATGATTCTTCTGCTCCAAACTTTCTGGATCATTTTGGAATCCTTACTCCTAGTGCGCCTCTAATAAGTGCCCATGGAATCCTCATCGTCACTGGAATGTGAGGAGGTGCTCTCATTATTTGTCATTGGTTGGCCACTGGCTGTCTTAGAGCATTCCCCAACCTCTTTTCTGATATATCCAAGTCCTGCATGACAAGGAAATTACTACACTTTGATGGGATTCACAATTCCTTGGCTATTAATGTTAAGGCACTTTCCTTGATACCCCATTTTCTTCAATAATTTTGATCCAATTCCTATAGTATGTTTCTCAAAAGCAGTGAAATCATCATCATAAAAAGAACATGAAATTTAAGAATCACTTTTACATCAGGCTTTTTATGTTGCAACTTTTCCAAGGCCTCCTCCTTGGCTTGTATCTGATGTTGTAACCTTTGTTTCTCCTTCTCTACTTCTTGTAGGAGTCTCAGTTCAGCATTCTCCGCTTGAAGGCTTTGGTTGATTTCTTTGAGTTCTTGGAGTCATGCTACATTTGGTGCCCTTTTCATTTTTGGAACAACACTGTTGAATCTTTGTCTCATCGCCCGAATCGGAACCCAAGTCGATGGGTTCATCTTCTGCAATCCCAAGAGCAATAATCTTCATTTTGTCACATGAGTCTAATCCCAGGTCAATTGGTCCAACACCTGCAATATTGCAACTGTGATCTTCTCACCATCCTCTGATTCTTATTATTGGTCTTTTTGCATAGTTGCAACTGTCTTCTGCTTCTCCTTTTTGTCATTCCTTTTTGGCCTCAATTCTGGATGCAATTTCCTGCAATGCTCCTCATCATGTCCTGTTTTCTCACAATGAGTACGAGAGGGCTTTGCTTCTCTTCTTTTAGTAGTTGCTGCCCTCTTCGAGCAATCATCTTGCTCATTATTCCCCCTGCTTTCAAGATGTACAACCTTCACATATCTTCATCAAGAGACTTAGGTTCAAATAATAACAATGAATGACACAAATAATTATGCAAAGAGCCAATATATTTCATCAATGTCTCAGAAGTGTCTACTGGAACATTCAATGATAATGCTTGTTTTCTAAACTCCTTTGTAAAATTTTGAACAGTTTGACCTTTGCTTTGTTTCAAATGTTGTCATTCCATCATGGCCTTCTATTTGTAACCCAATGGGTAAAATTGTCTTCTTAAGCAAAAATTAACTCAAACGAAGATGAAAGAAGTTTACGACTACTCTTACCACCTTTCTGCAGCTTTGCTTCCCACTAGACGAGAGCAGTGCCACTCAATCGAAGGGATGCTAGCTAGATCTTGGCTTCGTCCTCTTTGATTTGTTGTATGCGATAATATACTTCAACCTGTCTTATCGAGTTATCTAGATTTTTTGCATTAGATTCTCCACTAAATATAGGTAGATCAAACTTGACATCCAACTTGAAAAGGGGATTTTTAGATGTATTCCTATGATGTTTGTTAGAATGACAAGAAGAGGAAGAAGAATAAATTTCTCTAGCGGATGAAAAAGGAGAGGCTCTTCTCCTCCACCTTCATTATTTTACTGAGGCAAGATCATCTGGTTCTTTCTTCTCGAGCTTGATTGTCTTCTCATATTCAACAAACAACTTATCAACTTTCTCTACCATGGTGAAGAAGATCTTCTGATAATTTCACTCCTCCTCCATTCAACCTTCCTCATTTGCCATGTTCAATCTTCGTGTTAAATCCCTTGCTTCGAGATCAAAGCATTTGAGTTTCCTTCTCCTCTTTGGAGCTTGATCTTGGTTAGCATTCACTCATGCAACTCGCATCAAGAAGACATGTTCTTATAACAAACTTGATCCAAATATTTTACTTCAAGGATGCATACATAATTGAATTTAAAAGAGCATGTAACCAAGTAACATAAACACATGAAAGAAGCATAAATCAAAAGCAACCATGAGATCAAAGGCACAAGATAATTTTATGATGGAGTTCACCCAATGTGGGCTACGTCTCCCGGCCCTGCTCAATGTGGGGAGGCCTCTTTCATTAAATGGTAGTAGAAATAAATTACAATCAGTTACATAAATGACCCTTATACCTCCATTTTCACGAATGGTCTGAAAATGAACATCTTAGCTGCTGAAATAGACATCTCTGTTGAATTTTTGGTGTGAAATTGTGTCAAACGACTATAAACTTGACCCCTTTCTGACACCGTCAATATCTGGACCCTTGGGAATCTCAAAGATTCCCCCAAAGATTCTTTCTCAATGTGTGACTAAATTTTTTTTGCTCATATGAGGAAACATGCCACACCTTCACGTTCCTGGCGAAATTCTGGTTCATTTGAGTATAAACTTGGCATGAATATGACACTGTGAAATTTTTCCCTCTAAGGAATCTTTTAGATCCTTCATTGATTATGCATGGAATATTTCATGGAATATTCCCCTAGAATATACTCATCTCAAAAAAACGCACGCACTTGGTTCCGCCTCTGTTCATTCTCCTCCAGTTGAATGGCAAAGGATGGTTTATTTGTAGAAATTTGGGCGGAGATATTAAGACTGACCCCGCTGGCAAACACGATTGGCAGACAATAAATTAAGGCATTAGTGGTTTAGAGGTCCCAGGGTCAAACCCCACGGGACCCCCATTTTGGCGCATTTTTGTTTAAATTTTTGGCGCGTAATGAGTTTGGGGGGTCTAACTTACGCATTCAAGCGGGTTTGAACCCCGCCAACCCTTATATATATATATAATTATATTTAATGTATATATATATATATATATCATACATATATTCAATGATATTGTATATAGATATATGTAGATTTACGTATGGGGATATGTAATGATGTACTAGAGTTTTATAGTATAATATACATGATATACAATTATAGTAGTATTATGATACATAGTATACATATATGAACATTATGCATATTACAATATAGGGTGGTATATATTATAGTATATACCTATATTTTATATATATATATTATACATACTATATATCTATATATATTATATATTATTATACTTATAGTATATATAACAATATATTATATCTATATGGGTTGTATTATATTCACGGTCGTTTGACATTGGTAGTCCGGAGTCAGCGACAGGCACTCGACCCATATAATTTCTTTTTCTATATATGAAATTTGTGTTGGGGTTGGGGGTGATGGCTGCCCGCCTATACATATATTATATATTATTCTTATTATATAATATATAGTAGTTAAAATTTTGGTGGCGGTTTTCAAGAGTTATTGGACAAATTAAGGAGGCAAAAAATTCGTCCATTCTGGCGTCTAGAATTCGTGCACCGGTAAATTCCAAATTGTTGCCACATTAGTGGATGTCACTCAGCCTAGTTTGACCAAATCTTTGACCAACCATATCTTTCACATACGAACTTTGATTGATGTGTCGTTCACGCCATTGGAAATTGTGTGTCGAGAGCTTCGATCAAACCTTAGTTCCACTTCAATCCAATGACTTCGATTTTTGAGGTCTTTCAAAGTCACTTTTGAATTCTGAGTGTTTCTGGAGCCACTTGGATCACTAAGCATATTGTAGTATGCCTGCATGTATTCTCCTTAATAATTGGCGATTTTACCGCCAAAGCACAAGATAAGAGTCATCCATGTGTTTGATGTTCCACTCAATCAATTATGCACAAGGGACAACGGGGAATTTGCATGTGAACATATGCATTCTGGACCTCTTGATATTGATGTATGCATGGACATATTCTATGTTCTTAGAAAACTTCTCCTACGTGTATATGTTGTATATATTTCTCTACGTTATTGCGTTGTGTTATATTCTTTCCACGACTAGCCCACGTAGTTAATCGGGGGCTTAGAGGAGGGGCGGAGCCCCACTTCATTGCGCCAATTGTGTAGCGGGGGCGGGGTGATCACAGGGGGTTTGAGGTGGTTTTGTGCATGATTTTCACACATGTTTTTGGACACGATGGTTTTCGGTCCATGGTATTGGACTCGATGGTTTTCAGTCCATGGTATTGGATGCTTCAGCATGTATAAATATCTATTATAATATTGAAAGGAACATAATGAAAAATCAAGCTGGTAGTCTCGGTTTTGGGATCCAGGGGAAATCTCTGTGTATATGTGTTATGCTCTTGCATTGTTTATCTTCTATGTTTTAGAATTCGTATGCAGGTAATTTATATACGGGGTTAAAACCTACATTTGGTATCAGAGTAGTTTTGGCTTCAAGGGGATGCCTTTGTTGCTGAGGGGTTTCGCTCAGGCCTGTGGTAGACCCTGTTCAGTGGGAGATCTACGAGATCGATTCTGGTGATGAAAGAAAATTGCGAGCAGTGGAAAGATAGAGATTGAGAAATTTAATGGTCAGAGTTTTGAGTTGTGGAAACTCAAGATGGAGGATCTGTTGGTGGATAAAGATCAATGGATCGCAGTAGATCTGGGTACTAATCCAACGGGAGTGTCCGATGAAGAATGGAAGAAGTTGGATCAGAAGGAAAAGAGCACAATACGATTGTGTGTCTCGAATTCAGTATTGTTGAATGTATCAGGGGAAGCTACGATGAAGGCTTTGTGGGACAAGTTAGGGACTTTGTACAAATCTAAGTCTCCGGTGAATAAACTGTTCCTGCGGAAAAAGCTGTATAACCTGAGGATGAAAGATTGAGACTCGGTGACAGAGCATCTGAATGCATTTAATATTATGGTAAGTCAGTTAGCATCTGTTGATATTAAAATTTCCAATGAAGATAAGTGCATCAGTTTGTTGTGTTCTCTACTAGATTCGTGGGATAGTTTGGTTATTGCAATAGGTAGCAATGCAACTGCCTTGCAGTTTGATGAAATAGTCTCATCCTTCCTGGCGGAGGGGATGAGATGGAAAAATATGGAGAGCCAAAATGGTGATGCCTTGTCTGTACGAGGACAGTCCCAGAACAGAAACAAAAATAAGTCATTGATTGGGAGATCTAAATCTCCAGGAAAACCTGTAAAGGTGGTGTGCTAAAAATGCAGAAAGGAAGGGCACTACAAAAGGGACTGTAAATCTAAAGCTCCTGATAAAGGAAAGGGATCTGATGATTCTCCTTCTGCAGAGGCAAAAACCACCTCAGATGAAGGTGGGGA